>ML807065.1:155412-208748 GCA_009831015.1 Picea engelmannii | reverse complement strand
ATTTTATATATCCAATTTCTCACATCGAATGGGTATCTCAATTAGTTATTGTTCCTAATAAAAATGGTAAAAGGTGTGTTTGTGTAGATTATAGGGAATTAAATAAATCAACATTAAAATATCACTCTCCTCTACCTTTTATAAATTAGGTATTATATATATTAGCAGGTAAAAAAATAGTTTTCATTTATGGATGGATTTAGTGGTTATAACCAAATACAAATAGTTGCAGAGGATCGGGATAAAACAACATTCACGTTCCCTTGGGGAACATATGCCTACAGAGTACTTCATTTTGGTTTGTGTAATGCCCCTACAAAATTTCAACGTGTTGTATTAGGTATATTTTTTGACCTTATCCGTGATTGTGTAGAAGTGTAAATGGATGATTTCACTGTTTACAAAAATACTTTCGAAGAAGAATTAGAAAATTTGGAAAAAGATTTAATTCAATGTCAAGAAACTAATGTTTCATCAAGTCATGAGAAATGTTACATATTGTTACGTGGTTTTTCCCATATGACCTTGGCTCATGTCACCACAGAGTGAGAACATATATAAAATGCAGAACCCACCCTTGCACACAAAAATGCTATGAGAGAAAAAACTACTTTGAGGAGAGAGAGAGAGAGAGAGAGAGAGAGAGAGAGAGAGAGAGAGAGAAATAAGCCTCACATCTTGTATCATATGTCTAATGTCGATCCTTTCTCTCCACATTTATGTTTCTCTTTATCTCTTATGGTATCAACCTGCAAAACAAGACCAAATATGTGTTGCAACAAGGTATTTATGAATTTAAATTATATCCAAGTATATGAAGAAAACTAACATATATCAACAGATTGAAATCAATTTACAGATGTATGGAGGGAAAGAGAAATATTTTATTGAAAATGGTAAAAGTGGGTAGTTAGAACATGTTGACCCTTGGTTGTGGAAGGATTCAAAGAACAAGGAAGAAAAGGTGAAAAGAGAACTTTGTGGGAGACACAGTGACTGTCACTGGGTTGAAGTGAGGAAAAAAGCAGGAAAGATGGAGCAAAGTGAGGAAATCAAAGTCGTTGGATGAGGATATCAAGGATGATAGATAAGCAAGGAAGATGGATCGTGGACAACTCAACAAGTGGAAAAAGGCATCGTTAGATGCTTTGGAGCACCGCGTGAGAAGGAAGGAAAGACAGGTTGGCAAAGCCCTGAAAAAGTGGGTCAAGTTGACCTAGGGTTTTAAACACCTAGGGTTTTGGTATCTAGGGTTTTGGAACCTAGGTTTCATCCTAAGGTTGTCGGTGAGGTATTGTAATGTATAAATAAAGGTCATGAGGACCTGGGTCGGGTGGGTATGATATTGTTGTTGATCTAGCTCTATTGTTGTGGTGAGAGATAATTGTATTGTGAGAGAGAAGTGTTGAGGGAGAGATCCTTCTGGTATTGTAATATCTTCAGTTGTGTGAAAAGGTCAAGTCCTACAGTTGGGTGCGCAGGAAGGGGAGTGAAAGAGAGAGAGAGAAAAAAGATATGTTAGCTGAGAGCGCAAACAAGAACTGTATGCTTTACCTTAATAAATCATAAGCACAGTTCTGTGGACGCATCCCTATAGAGAGGATGAATCATTTATATCTTGTGTTGTGTGTTTGATTATTTATTTGGTCTCTGTCATTGTTATATTGTTATCTTCATTATTGTTTTAGATCAGATCTATAGCTAGGAAGGATAGATCTAGCTTAATAAGTGATAGATGCATGTTGTGTTGTTATTGTACTAAATCCACTTGATATTCCCCTAGTTGTAGACATCTTTGTCCTACAACCCCCTCATAGATGCTTCGAGTGAGACTGCATCTGCTTCACAGGTGTTGTCGAAAGGGCCAGTAGCAAGGGCTTGTTGGTGTGCTCTAGGAGTTGAACCCTGGGTCTGCCCCTATGCCAACAAATGGCTTTGTTGCTGGGACAGGAATCTTCTTGAGGGAATGTCAAGGTGGTTCCCATCGAAGAAAGAGATTCAAAAGTGGATAGAATATCAAGAAAGGGACTTCGTTGAAGCCCAGAAAAGAACCCTAAGTTGAGTACTGAAGATTGGCTACAAAGATACATCTTCATTGACATTCACGAGATATTCTTTGGAGGAATCCACCAGGAGTTGTTTGATTGGTTGGCTAGGTTAGTTGATACACAGTTCGAGGTCAAATCTAGACCTCTTGTGGTTTGGACATTGGTGTTGATCCAGAAGATCAAAGGAGTCGAAAACGTTGTATCCATAGCAGTAGAACATTGGTTTGATAGTACCATTGGAGGGTATATCACTGAGTTTTCTATTGAAAAGTAGAATCATATAGCCAAGTTGAGAGATACTTTTTCAAAGGACCCAGAGGAAAATTTTTGCACTTTCTGAAGCTAAGAATCAAGATGTTGTTGCATGAAAAGAACATCTTGAAGATACAGTAGATCAGGAAGATTTGAAAAGGCTAATGTTCAATGATTCGGATAGCAATAGCGACACAGAAGCTAGACATATGCGCAATGGGAGAGTATTTCAATGGGTTCACCTTGAGAACCTCTTTAAGCAAAACTATGGAGAAGAGGGTTTCTACAGTGGAGAAGAGGCAGATCTAATAGATGAAGAGCACTAAGAACCCACCAGAGAAGAGGATGAAGTTGTTGAAGAACTTCGTCGGGACGAGCCAGAAACATCAGGAGCTGTGCAGACCACTGAAGTAAGTACTATCAATCCCCCTGTTATCTTAGAAATGCTAAGTAATCAGAATATTTTGATGCACCAGAGTCCCTAGAGAACTATTACTAGCAGTTCAACATCTACTCAGACAGGAAGCCTAGGAAGCTCCATGGCAGATGAGATGAGGCTCCCTATCTTTAGAGGAGATGGATCTGAAGATCCTGATCAGCACTGGTTCCTATGTGAGGCCATATGGAACATTACGAATGTTACCGATGAAGCTGTTAAAAGAAACCAATTTAGCACTACACTGAGGGATCACGTGTTGAGCTGGTATATGAAGCTTGTCCAAGGACTTGCAAAACCTAAGCCATTGAATGAAATCAAGAAAACATTGATTGCAGAGTTTAAGAAACCTAATTCAATGTCACAATGTATTACATAGTTGAAGGAGATCAAGAAGAAGGTAGTTGAAACTGTTTGGGAGTTCGATCAAAGATTCAAGACCCTAACAGGAAGATTGACTTTCAAGATTCCAGATGAACAGAATAAAGAATGGTTCATTGATTCTCTTTTACCACACATTAGAGTTCCTCTGATGTAGTAGAAGATTGTTTCACAGGCATAAGCCTTGGAGATCGTCGTGAAGCTTGAATCAGCCCCTATGGGAGAATCCATCTCAGGCATGAGCCAGATCTTGAGCCAGTTGACTGGTTTGTCTCTATAGGTCGAGGATACGAAGAAGGAAAAGGGGAAGGAAAAAAGAGAAGATATCTGGTGTGTAAGATGCATATCAAAAGAGCATGACAAGGAACATTTCCCTCTATTCAATGAATACTTGGCTTCTGGAGATCCAAGCCCCTTAAAGCAAGCCACCTTACCCTGGTGCGAAGTATGAAGAAATTGACATCACCATGGTGAGCGCTATTATATGCAGAAGTATGCTCTAACACCCACAAACTTGTATTGCACATTCTGTAAGTCAATAGGGCATGATGACATATATTGTAGGGCCTTTGACCTTATGCATGAAAGATCAAGAGACATATACAAGATCCAAGGTGAAGTACATCAATAAGGAAACAATGTGTAGTATAACTCCCCAGGAACAGGAAATTTCAATCCTCGTGGCGGATATAGAGGATGAGGATGAGGGGGAGGAATAGGCTGAGGACGAGGACAAATAATTTGTTACAACTACGTGTAGCCAAGACATCTAGCAAGGGACTGTCAGAACCCTTGTACCACTTGCAGTTATTGCAACTCCTTCAAGCATGTCATTGAGGACTACCCTGTGCTGCTAGCCAAGCTTCAAGAAAGACGATGACCCCAGCAGAACCCACAAGTTCAATTGATCTATGTTAAACCTCATGGATTAGACCCTAGAGTCATTTTTATCACTCAAGGAGGCACTGCTACAGGAGAGGATAGATTAACCCAATGAAAGATCACAGAAGACTCGGTTATTAGGAAATATACGGAGAATACTCAGGCTTTCGATGTGAATAAAGAAAGATAAATATTCAAAGAGGCAAGACAAGAGTTCAAGGGAGACCAAGGTTCTTCCTCGAAGACACGACCAAAAATCAGAGAATATGGGATGCCTCAGGCATTTGATTAGTCGGCTTCACCAAAAGGAGGAAAAGAGGTTAGTAAGCTCATCAAATTCTTATACACTTTTATTAAATTGATTCAGGATGATAATGTTGTACAAGAGCTACAGAACTTAATTGGGCAGTATGAGCTAGGAAAGGTAGACCCCTTATTGAATAAGGGAGTACACCAAATTGGTAAGAGAAGGAAAAATAAATAATTACACTTGAATGATCATATAGGAGAATATAATATAGAATATGTGGTCCTCAACTTAGGGTCGGAGGTCAATGTCATGATGAAGCAAACTTGGGCACTAATGGGAAAAAGGTGGTTGATCTATTCTCCTATCATACATAGGATGGCTAATCAGCAAGTTGTCAGCCCATTTGGATGATTAGAGAATGTCCTTGTGGACATCGATGGAGTTAGAAACTTTGTAGATTTTGAGGTAATTGAAATTGTTGATGACAGTTGCCCTTACCCTGCATTGTTAGGAATCAATTGGGCCTTTAACAATTCCACTATAGTTGATCTGAAGAAAATATGTATGACCTTTGAAAGAGATGGCCTCCGGGTCATTTCACCCTTAGATCCAGATGAAGGTCTACGATACACAAATCCCATCAGAGAAGAAGACCACGCATAAGAATTGGAAAAAATCTACAAACTAATATCTAGACAACAAGATTACATCAGCCCTTCAGCCAATGGGAATCTAAGATGGAAAAGTGACAGTGCATGCTCATTAGATTTAGAACAAGCATTGGAGAACTGGAAGAACTAGATGTATGAATTATCCACCAAAAAATGTGTCAGATCAACCAAAGAAGTTCGTTAGATCAACACTGTTATCCCCACCTTTTAGGGATAACTAGGAGATCATGTCTCGAGGCCCACAGGTCCTAGACATGGAGTACCAAGAGTAGGATTGACCTGAGCATGGCCCTGGAGGGCCCATCTTTTTCTCTCATCATTTGTTTCTTGACAGTAGCATCCATCACCATCGGATTGGTCCTGTATCAGAAGAGGTTCTTTCTCCATGAGGTAATTAGTCCAGGTATCATGGTATGTGTCACTTTTGATCATTGAAACCTTTAAATAGATGCATCTGATTCCTTTTATCTCTAACAACTGCTTAGATCTTACATTTTCTCACTTGACCATGTTTGGGAGGATTCATGGGGTTCCATAGAAAGCCTTTGTCTATAGGTTTTGGTTTGCCACTGGGGGGATTTCTGAAAATCCATCATCAGCTCCCATCATAGCACCACTCTTACATCTTGTTTCCCACTCAACTATCCCATTCCCCTTGTCCAGGTATTGGGTTGACCTATTTCAGGGTTTCACCTTACCTCATGGGAAGAAGGGGCTAAAAGCCCAGAAGGTAAAAGCAAGCTGGTAAAAGATAAAATCCTAAAAATGAACCTCGAGATGCTTCGCCCAGGGATCCCTGAGAAAGCAATAAAAATATTCTCAGCAAGAAACAAGAGGGACCCAAAAAAAATAATAAAATAAGACCTAATCAAAGGATAGAGGGTATCATCATGAGTCAACCTATTAGGTCCATGGGTACCTAGCAGTATGACATTGCCACCAGATGGTTACCACGTCAGGGCAATGACTCTTGGTTGCATGGCCAAGGGAAAGGGGGTCTCATCATGACCCAACCTTCTCATCTCTACAAAAGTACATGTGCATAACGTTGTCATCTCCAGTCACCATGTCAAGGCAGTGTCCCCTCATTAGCTTTTGAACAAAAAAGAAAATAAAAGAATAAAAAGAATAAAGGCAAGAATGGGCTTGAAAAAAATTCATCCATGACAGGGACAACTCGCTTTCTATAAAGGCACCCATAGGTAACATCTTTGCACCCTTGGCCATCATTTCACCCACATGCTTTGACATCCACTGACCACACCACCCACTTACATGTCTTGGAAGAGGTATTTCTGGAAACTTGCCTTTTCTGTGGACACTATCCCAATAGGAAGCCTTGTCCTTTTCCCCAAACTTGTATTGCAGGCTTGGGTAACGTCTTTGAGCTATTGATTGATGTATTAGGGATTTTATGCATGTGTTTAATAATATTAATGATGAAATGTGATTGACGTTTCCATGATCCTTGTGACTGATGAGCCCATGGAGGGCGTAGCCTTTGATGTGCAGGACCATACCCGACGGACATGTACCATTTGGACCGATACACATGGGGAGATGATCATTTCGGACCTCCATGGGGCTGAATATCCCACTAGATGGATTTTGAGACCCCATCAGGGGTCAAATATAGGACAAAGGTTGATCAGAGTCTTTGCACCAGAGAAGAAAAGAACATTCCACCAAAGGTGCCCTGGCATAGCTTAACCTAGGGGGATGAGCCCTTTTCACTGATACGTTGGCCTTGGAAGGCTTGGGATGTCACCTTTGATGACCATGATGTCATCCAGCCTATTGGACGTCTTTATAGGCAGTCTGGGCAACAGTGGCACGTGTGGCATGTTGGAGAAGCCCCTGGAGGGCTAACATTTTGATCCAAGATGTTTCATTTTCCCTAGAAAGGGCTAGTGCCTCCCTTAGAGGGGATTTTACTCTCTTTTCTACTTATTTAGGGTTTTTATTTGACAATTTAATGTAAAATACTATGATTTTGATAATTTGGCCTTGTCGGCCTTTTACCTGACCTAAAATGTAAAATTAGGTCAAGGTTTTTTATAAATGAGAGATTTTCACTCTCATTTTTTCATCACAACTTACTAACTCATCAGTGAGGTCTGAAATTTGTGCCCTATCTTGGGTATTTTGGCTGATTTAAGGAAGGAACACTTGTTGAAGGAAGATTGTTTGGCATATTTTGGCAATTCTATTGAAGGAAGGTGTTACAACTAGGGTTTGCATACTATTTCATGGTGATATGTACGTGTTTTTTCTGCAAAACTTCTTGAATGAATGGTTGTATTCTTATATTCTTGCATATGTTTATAATTTTCTGATTGAAACCCTAGGTGACAAGCACACAAGTAGGTCCTTGTCTCATGTCCCCTGATAGAGAGTTTTTTAGCCATTGAAGAGGAAAAAGAGAGCCTAGTCGTAGCTACACTCCTTTCTCCTCTTCTCCCTTTGCTAGTTGTACATGTTTAAGCTCAAGAAGGAGAAGACATCCCAGGCCTAGGTTATCTACACTTAGGGTCATTTTCTTCTAGGGTTTGATGATAGAGCCTTGCTATAGAAACACTCTCCCTCATTTGACTCTCTTGTCTTGACTTTATCTTTCATGCTAGCCATTTTTTCCATCTAAGGAAGGAGGAGAGAGCACGAAAACTTGCCATAGAAACATCGGAGTGAGCCTCTCTCCCCTAGGGTTTTGTCTCTGAGGCACTGCCATAGAAGCACTTCAGAGATCTTCCCTCCAGTCTTTGGTTGTCCTCCTTCAACCCTTGCTTCCTCCTTTATTTCCACTCCATTTTACCCTAGAAGGCATTGATCCTAAGACCTCCAACATTGAAGTGAAATTGATCAACAAAACTCTCAAAACACTTCGAATTTTAAACCCTAAATACACTAATCCTATCTCTAGCTAACCCTACAAACCCTAAGTTGTTGATGTCATCCTTCGTTATTACATCTTAATGCAGAAATGTTTTACTTTATGAGCAATTGAATGGTAGTTAAAGGCATTAATTAAGTTAAGTACTGATTTATTGCATTGAATGCCATATCGTTCTAGTATTTATTGGTGAAGTGACATTATCTTTCATTGCTATTTTATAAACATTGACTTCGTCAATATTTACTTTCAAATTGCTTATATTGAATACCATATAGTCATTGATATATATATATATATATATATATATATATGAAGTACTAACCAAGCCTAGATATATCAGTTCATAGTTGATGTGTTCTCAGACAAGGATTCTACTTGGTTATTTTTGTTGGCTATAAGCTGGACTATCTGTTTTTGTGGTGATCTGTGAAAGGGGAAACTTGTCATTGTCTGATTATCCTTTAGCCTCTTCAAAGCCCTAGGTCACTGGGGACATCTCCCCTGGGCCTAACCTCCCTAAAGAGAAAGAGTCTTCCCATCGTGGTGACAATGGGTGGGATAGGTTCATGTTACGCCAGTTTGGCCTTCCGTCTCATAGCTTTTTATCCTAGCTACAAGATATGTGATAACATTTTGGCGTCGTTGTTAGGGAACACTGAGTCAATTCTCCTCAAATGACAAATATTTTTGGTAAGCCTTGCCTCAAGAGCCTTATCTTACAAGCTTACCTGGCGACTCCACTAGGGTGTTTTCCTTTTTCTTTAATAGTTTCAAGTAAACTATCTGGCGACTCCACAAACCAAAAAGAGGTTCAATAGTCCTCCTTTGTCTTTCAGAAGGAAGCCTCCCAAGAATTCTCATGTTGTCAAATCAGTCTTCAAGAAAAGCCTTCCTTTAAGAATCATGTCTAGCTCTCAGACCGCTACAATGAACCTAGCCAACAATCATAGATAGCGGTCATCTACTCTTTTCAAACCGTTAGACATGTCAGCCATACTAGGCTACCCTAGGCAAATGCCACCTAAGTATGAGAAGTGGTTACCTAAATTCACCAATACTAATGCAATTAGTGTTGAAGAGCACATGAGCAGCTTTTGGGCATTTTTTCAGCTTCATCCCATTAGTGATGATGTTGAAGACTTGGTCATGAAGTTGTTCTACGCTACTCTTTATGATGCCTCAAGGCATTGGTACCTGATTCTCCTTGATGGAAGCATTAAAACCATGGAAAGACTTGAAGAGGCCTTTCTCAAAAGATGGAGCATCAAAGAAGACCCTAACATGCTCTTCACCCGACTGAATAACCTTTCCAATATGAAAATGAGTCCATTTGGGAGTTCCATAATATATTTGAGACTTTGTTGCAAAGGATCCCTGCAAGCCATATCTGAAAGATGATTACCTCATCCATGTTTACACCATATCTTTAAATGGCCAACCAGGGTATCTTCTCAGAGATAAAAAAAAAACCCAATCCATTCAAGAAGCCCAAGAGCTCACCACTAAAATAGAGGGAAACCTCCTTTCATCCAAGATTGATCCTTTTGCTAATCCAAGGGGGAGAATAGACACCAAACCAAAAATAGTTCACAACGCTAAGCCTACTTCAGACCTGTGTGCCAGTATCACCAAGGCGCAAGCCTCTATGGATGGTATCATAAAAAATCAAGAGAAAATGATGAGTAGGATTGTCAACTTGGAAATATCTTAGACCCAAGCACCCAGGGTCACGTACAAAGGGAAATTCTAGAAGGGGAGCCAATTTTATAAACCAAAGAATGAGAAAGAAGTTCCAAACACATTGGCCCCTGCAAACGTTGTTGATGAAAATCCTTGGTGCCTAGAATGCAGCGAATCACATTGGGAGCATGAGTGTCCTTACAGTAATGGCCATCAGCAAGTCAACAACATGGACCATTTCATGGAGTTTCCTCAAATAAATATCACCGATGCATAACATCAAGAAGTTGTAAAAGAAGTATCTAGTTCAACAAAGATGGTGGTAATAAACAACCTAGACCATGAATCATGAGAGAAGCTAAAGAAACAATAATTTCAGGTGTACAGAAGAAAGAAGTTGAACCAACCTACTATTGACCAGGAAAATCCCCCACCCTTGGAAATGCGTCTTCCCAAGACATCCAAGGTTGGGAAGGTTGACCTAAACTTTGACTTCGAAGGGGCATTATCAAAAATGCATGTAAACGTTCCCCTCGGAGAGACCATTAAGATCCTGTCTATCAAAGAACGCTTTGACATTTTCTTTCTGGGATCAAATGAACCCATGGACCCCCCTATTATGTTGCAATCCGATCATTTCAGGGTCCAATATGGTGAGAACCCTCCCTTCTTTATGACTTTAATGATGAACAGCAAAAGCCTCAACAATTGCATGTTAGATACAGGGGCAGGTGCCAACATGATGTCACTTAAAGTCATGAGATAAATGGGTTTGAAGGTTACACGGCCTTACAAGAATGTATGTGGCTTCGAATCTAAATCCATACCCACACATGGGCTAGTCGAGAATGTGGAAGTTTGCCTTAAGGAGTACCCGGAGAAAGTAGTCCACATTGACATCATGGTAGTTGACATCCCAGATGTGTGGGGAATGTTGTTGTCTAGGAAATTCGCTGCAATGTTGGGTGGCACTCTCAAGATGGACCTCACATTTTTTAAATTGCCTTTAAAAAATGGAACAATAGGTTGTCTCCTAAATTTTCCAATAACCAGAGACCATGTGCAAGATATTACTCACCCCATCAACAATGAAAAGGCACAAGACAAGATGATACAAACCCTTCAAAAGTATTCTCCAGAAGATATACCCCAACAAAGAGGAATAACAACAAATCCTAAATGAATTCAAGAGAAATGAGATTGGGATAGTGAAGATATTAAATAAAGTTGAAAATGATGTACAAATCTGCCCATCCCAACACAAAGTATTTACAGCATAAGCCCACCCTCCTCCCTCGGCACAATACACCAGGGTCGTCCAGGGAATGACCAAATACAAAGTCAGAAAGTACAAGGAGGGAGACATGGTATGGATGTGGGATATGCAGAAAGGAGAGCCAACTAATGTTAAAGGAAGCTCTCAGTCATGGCTCAGAACCTTCAAAGTTGGAATGGAATCAGTTGACAACTCATACTACTTGTCCACTTTAGAGGGAAGAAGGCACCCATTACCAATCAGCAGGCACCTCCTCAAACCCCACCAAGGTGGTGGGACCTGAATTCATAGGTAAGTTCAGGTAAGTAGGCATTTTTCACTCATGTATTATATCATTTGCATTACATGTTAGTTTTCTTTTATATTCACACTTATTGATTGTTTTCTTTCAGTCTATATTTATATCCATATGTATGTTGGGGTGGCATTACCGCCCCAATTTTTTTGTTGATACCTATAACACACCCCCGCTATGACGTAATAAATTTTTTCCTTTTCTCGAGGGACAGAACCCCTGAAAACCTATGGAGCTTAGTACAGGCTGCAGACACCACCTCTACCTCGATAGAGTCTCTGCGTGACCTTCCGGTCTCAATGATCATTTAGTTCCTTTTATGAGCCGAAGAAGCCTCTTTTAATTTCCAGCTAAAATCTTCTTCCAATCGATCCACAAGTCCTTCGAAAGTTCCCCTGTGCAAATAGAACTAGGCGCGAGCTCCACGACTCCCAAGCGACCACAATGCTATGACCAAGGCCTATTCCCAAAGGCACTTGTTGTAACTCGCCATCTCATGAGTTCACGAGTCGAAGCTCTTGACTCCTCCTTTCCAATCTTGCAATACCCAAGATGACGAAATGGGTATATCTCCCTTCTGTCATCACCCTCCATGCGTGACCACCGATTAGGCTAAACACTAGTCCTTGTCGCAACTCGCGACTTTGCAAGTCGAAGGGTTGAACCTCCATGCTCTTCCCATGCGAACCTCTAAGACTTGAAAGTCAATGAAGGTTGACCTTCCTTTTGCACTTCCTGCAACTCGCCACTTCATGAGTTGTAACGATGAGCCTTCGTGCTCTTATCCCGTGAATCCCCGAGACGTGAGAAGTCAACAGAGTGTTGACTTCTTCTCCCCAGATGATGCATGTCCACCTGTCAACCACACAGGACCCACCTTCCAGTCCTGCCACGTGTGCCTTCTCTTGTGCCTCGACTCTCGTCACTTCGTGACTTCTACAGTCGAGACGAGGTCCTCTCAACCTCTGAACCCCCAAATGCGCGATATGCGATGGGGTTCTTGATCCAACGATCCTCTCATGACCTAGATCCAACGGCTTTCTCCACTCCTCATTATTTCACAACTTCACAAGTTTTGGTGTCCAACCTTGGCACCTTCCCTTCACGGAACCCCGAGAAGCGATGTTAGCTTTCCCTCTCACATTCTCGCTACTTCTGACTTCACAAGTCGAAGGGTTGAACTCTCATTTCCTTATCTCACGATTCCTCGAGATGCGAGAGGTCAACGGGTGTTGACTCCTTTCACTAGGTGACACGTGTCCGCCTATCTATCACATGGGCCCACCTTGCGGTTCTACCACATGTCCCTCATCCCCAGCTTCGACACTTCGCTACTTCGCTTCCCGAAGAGCTACCTCCTTTGTATCCTGACACCCGAAGCGCCGAGATCCCGAACTCCTCGCTACTCCTTATCGCAACTAGTGGCTTCGGGACTTTCGAGACAAAGTCTCGACCTCCTATCCGTCGATATGAAGAAATGACAAAATTTTGACACATCGTCAATGCGGGTCCCACAACAGAACTTCCCGCCTTTTTGGAGTTTCGGACTTCACAACTTCGCGAATCCTGATGCTAAGCTTTCGGTTCTTCAACCCATGAAACCCTGAAATA
Source organism: Picea engelmannii (assembly GCA_009831015.1). Classification (NCBI taxonomy): domain Eukaryota; kingdom Viridiplantae; phylum Streptophyta; class Pinopsida; order Pinales; family Pinaceae; genus Picea; species Picea engelmannii. The sequence continues at coordinate 196,073 of ML807065.1, read as the reverse complement.
CCGAGTTCCGATGCACTTCACCAATAACTGGCTCACACAAATATTTTCTCCCCTTCAGTACTTTTCCTTTTGTGACCTCGCGAATCTTGAAGCAAGGGTTTTAACCCTTCAACTCACGAATCCACGAAATGAGATTACGCGAGTGATCCAATAGTCTTTGTCAACTCAGATCCTACTGTCCGATTTCTCCCAAACTTAAAACTTGAAAATAGGCTTACCGTAACTCCCCTGCTCCTCTGCAAGATCTAACGGCTCTCGAGACTTCGCGAATTCTCCACGGAGAATTCTGATCATCCAATGCCTCCTTGACGACTCTTGCGAAGCAAACACGGTATTCCTTCACTGCTATTTCGGGATTTCAAGAGGATCATTCTTCCTCGTATAGGGTTACTAAGACTTGTGCCTTCAAATCCTTTTCCAGGTTCTTGGTGAGCTTTCTAAGAAGGGTGTCTCTATGGGGAGATCTATCCAGGGTATTACCTGAGACGGATAAGGGTATAGATTTCCCGAGAATAGACTTGAAGTCTGAATTAATTCAATATGCATATAAATAGTGATTTATAAAACATAAGCCATACGTAGTCTTTCCATTATAAGCGTGCAACCACCATTTCTAAATCAAAACACTACATAGACAATCTTATACTCAAACCATTCATAAAACTGCACAGACTGTGAGCATACATGTCAGCATATAAATTTCAAGATGCAAAATGTAAAACACTTATCAGAAATAACACCAGATGTGATTGCAACTGCTAAGAGGCGTTCTCGTTTCCACCCAACCGTAGGCTCAGTGACTCCCAACGAATTTACCACTAGCCACCCTTGAGCTGAAACCACGATGTTGCGAGACTATGTCTTTGTTTGTCAGTGACCAAGAATGAAGGTTACTCTCCTTCTTCTCCTCTGTCACTCACTCTATGTTTTTCCAGAGTTCTCTTTCTTCCTTCCCTCGCGTCTTCCCATGATCGCCCACACTTCCTGCCTTTTCTCTATTCGGTGAGGTTGCATGTGTCATGATTTTCCTCACAGTGGTCAGGTCTGAGGACTCTACGGATGGGTGGTTCACCCCCATCCCTCATTACTCATGAGGATCCCTTTACCTACCAATCCTGACGAGTCATTTAATTCGAGGCCAGCGAGCCGCTCATGGTTCTCCAGGCCAGTGAAGTCCAAATACGATATTGGTCTTTGGTTGAAGTTAACGCCACCATTCCAGGTGCCTTCCACCACCTTTCTTCAGCCATCGTGGTCTCTTTTTCAGCATATCCCATCTCAGTAGTCCTGGAATATATATTCATAATATTATTCACATTCATTGACCTTTTTCACAAGGTCCATTCACATCACACATTCACATTTTTGGGTTTGCCACAGTTCTTGGCCAGTATAGTTATTTTTACAAACTGGGAGAAACAGGGTTATACAATTCCCTCCCCTTAAAGGAACATCATCCTCGATGTTCTTATCTATCAACATGACATGCATGTACAGAAGTAAACAAAATCGGATATGTCTGTCTCATGGCATCCTGCATTTCCCATGTAGCCTCATCTGGGCCAAAATGTCTCCACTGCACCTTGACCTATGCAATGGTTCGGTTCTGGAGCAGGGTTTCCTTTCTGTCTAGTATGCATTGAGGTTCTGGTAGAAATTATACCTCCAATTCCATCTGAATCACAAACCAATCAATTATATGGTTAGCATCATGTACATATTTCTTCAATAATGAGATATGGAAAACATTATGTGCTCTGACTGTGGGAGGAAGTGCTAGCCTATAGGCTACAGGTCCCACTCTATCTAGAACCTCAAAGGGTCCACAATACCAAGGTGCCAACTTGGCACAAGCTCCCATTTTCAGAGAACTCTTCTAGGGTCTAACTCTGAGATATACATGGTCTCCCGTTTTGAACTCTCTTGGAGTTCTCTTTTGGTCGGCATAAATTTTCTGTCGGTTCTGGGCGACCTTCAGGTTTTTTTTTATCGGATTCACATGTTGTTCCATTTCTTTCAACATGTCGGGTCCAAAAGAAATCTTGTTTATGGGATTACTCCAGCTGACTAGAGCATTACACGGTCTACCATAGAGGGCTTCGAAAGGGCTCATCTTCAAGGATGTTTTGAAGCCGTTGTTGTAGCCGAATTCTACCAGTGGAAGGTAGTCTTCCCACTTCCTGGGTTGATGCATTACATGCATTCTTAGAATGTCTTCAAGTATTTGGTTCACTCATTATGTTTTTCCGTCAGTTTGAGGGTGATAGGTGGTGCTAAATAGCAATTTGGTCTCTAGGCCAGCCATCAGTGATTTCCAAAAGTTAGAAGTAAATTTTGTGTCTCTGTCAGACACGATCTCTTTTAGCATACCATGCAGTCTGAATATCTCCTTCATGAATACCCGAGCAATTTCTATTTCCTTGCAAGTCGACTTGATGGGGATGAAGTGAGCATACTTGCTCAATTTATCCACCACCACCATAATGGTGTCATTCTGTTTGTTTGAGGTTAGTAATCTAGTGATGAAATCCATGGAGATGGTTTCCCATTTCCATTCTAGGATTGGTAAAGGCTACAATAATCATGTTGGGTGTCAATGTTCTACTTTAACCTGTTGGCACTCTATGCATTTGGCTAAGTACTCGGCTATGTCTTTCTTCATTCCAGGCCAATAGAATTGTCTCCTAGTGGCCGTGATCATCTTCTGATATCCTGGATGACCAGAATAGGGTCTTTTATGTAGTTCATCCAGTATGAACCTCTTCAAGTCGTCACAATCTGGAATATAAAATATGCTTCTGTAAGTGAGCAGACCTCCTTCGGTCATCTGGTAGCCTTCATATTTTACCTCGGCGGGCTCTTGCTGTAGGTACGAGGTCACGGTATGGACAAATGGATCTGTCTTTTGTGCATTTTTTACTCTTTCTTTGACATCTGTCTCATAGGTGCTCACCGCTTCCAGGTGAATTGTTTTCATACTTATGCTAAGGGCATCAGCCACCCTATTTTCCTTTCCTTTAATGTGTTTGATTTCAAAATCAAACTCGCTAAGGAGGTCCATCCACCTAGCTTGTCTAGAATTGAGCTTTGGTTGATCAAACGGATATCGCAATCCACAGTGATCTGTCATAAGCACAAACTTTCTTCCAAGGAGGTAATGCCTCCACATTTTCAAGGCATGCACTATGGCAGCCAGTTCTAGATCATGGGTCACATAGTTGACTTCGTTCCCATTCAATTTTTGGGATTCATAGCAGATCACACTTCCTCCCTGCATAAGGATTCCTCCGAGCCCTTCCTTACAGGCATCTGTGCACACGAGGAAGTCAACTTCTGAATCGGCGATTTTCATCATAGGTGCATGGGTCAGTAGATGTTTCAGGGTTTAGAATCTTTCTTCACATTTCTATGTCCACATGAATTTCATCCCCTTCTTCTGGAGGGCATTGATTGGACAACCAATCTTGGAGAATCCTTTTATAAATCTCCTATAGTATCCTGCTAGTTCCATAAAGGATCTGATGTCTGAAACATCCTTTGGGATAGGCCATTCCATGACAGACCTGATTTTTTCAGGGTCTACCGCTACTCCTTCTTAGGAGAGAACATGGCCTAAGTAATGTATTTGCTTCTAGAAGAATTCACATTTGTTGAATTTGGCATAGAGATGTTTTTCTCTTAGCACTTGCAGCACAAGTCAAAGATGCTCTTCATGCTCTTTTCTATTCTTGGAGTAAATTAATATATTGCCAATAAAAACAAGCACAAATTTGTCTAGGAATTTGTTGAGTACATTGTTCATCAAGCACATAAAAGTGGTAGGGGAATTGGTCAACGCAAATGGCACTACCACAAACTCATAGTGACCATACCTCATTCGGAAGGAAGTTTTATGGATGTTTTCACCCTTGATTCGGACTTGATGGTATCCCGACCTCAAATCAATCTTTGAGAAAATAGACGCACTCCCCAATTGATCGAACAGGTCATCGATCCTGGGCAAGGGGTACTTGTTCTTTATGGTTACCTTATTGAGTTGCCTATAATCTATACACAGTCTAAGGGTATCGTCCTTCTTTTTCATGAACAAGACTGGTGCTCCCCATGGAGACACGTTGGGTCGAATATAGCCTTTATCCATCATTTCTTTTAATTGCATCTTGAGTTCAACTAACTCGGGTGTGCTCATCTGGTAGGGTGTCCTAGACACCAGCACCGCTCCCGGTGCAAGTTCTATCAAGAATTTTATGTCCCTTCTCTGAGGTAAACCCGGTACCTCTTCCGAAAACACATCTCTGTATTCTCTCAGGATAGGGTGATTGGCAGGGCTTGGTTTGTCACCTTCGATTGTTTTCAACACCTGTATTGCATATAGGGTACATCCCTTTCGGAAATACTTTCTCATTTGTAGAGATGATATTTGTCTCACCAAAACAGGTTTTCAGATCCCTTGAAGGGTTATCTTTTTCCCTTCTTTACTTACACATTCTAAGGTTTTGTGGTAACAGTCCAATTTGGATTTATGGGCGGCTATCCAATCCATACCAACCAGCAGATCATACAATCCCAGTGGTAATAAGTTAAGGGTTGTTTGGGTGGGGAATTTACCCAACATCAATTGGCAGGCTGGTATAACCTCTGCTACCCTTCTTTTGGTGTCAGTGGCCAACTGCACCAACCATGGCTTGGTATGTTTTTGTGGCTGTAGTTTAAACTTATCAACAACTTTAGGGGATATATAACTCAAATTTGAACCAAGTTCAATTAAAAAAGACACTAGATGGTTGGAAATCATACCTTCTATTTCCACTACTGAAGCTTGGTGGTCGGCTTGGTTATTATCCAAGGCTGCATAAATTTGTGGCTCACTCCTGGCCACATCATTGATGGTAGTAGCTTCTTGGATGTTATAAATCCTCTGACTATCATGTTGTCGATGTGGACAGTCTCTCAATAGATGTTCTTCCCCGCAACCCCATCATTTCAAAGGTTCTCTCTTTGGGTTATCAGTCTTCACTGATATGGGTCCAGAAGTTTTATTTTCGCTCAAGGAGGGAAAATTCTGCTGGTGCATACTCCAGGCTAGGAAGCTCATTCTTGAGTTCTTCTTATAGTTCTTAAATCTTGGGGATTTAATTCCCCTTTTCTGAAATCTTGGACTATTCTTTTGTTTCCATCCTTCGCGAGGTTCTGCTTGATGCCCAAACTGTTCATGACAATAGGTTGCCTTTCGAATAGTGCCTTCTAGAGTCTTTGGCTCATCAAATTCAATTCTATTCCAATAGTCCTTAGGTAGTCCACTAATGAAGCATTGCACCTTTTCCTTTTCTTCTTTTATATAGGGTACATACCTCAACAAATCGAGGAATTTGTTGACATATTCTTCTATAGTGAGTTGTCCCAGTTTGAGTTCATAAAACTCTTTAGTCTTTTCGTCGAAATATTTTTTCGACAGATACTTCTTCCGGAAGTATTTCTCAAACCGTTCCCAAGATAGGTCCTCTTTGCAAACCCCTTTCACATTCTTAAGGTCTTCGCACCAAATGAAAGCCTTTCCATTCAAGTTGAAGGTGGCCACTCGGGCCTTCATATTTTCTAAAAAGTCATGGACTCTGAAATACTTCTTTAGTCCAAGAAGCCAGGCCTCTGCTTCCTCTCCCTTCTTTATTTCACCATCGAAGGAGGATGGTTTGGATTTTATGAATTCTTCAAAATTTCGACCTTTGGAAGGCTTTTGCTTCTTTTGTTTCTTTCGGGAATAGGAACTAGTTCTGTTGCTAGAAGAGCCCTCCGAATCGCCAACTTCCTTCATAGAGGAATCATCCAACGCTTGTCCTTTACCTCTGGGGTGGACCTTTTTCGAGGTGATCCTCTTAGTGTGACCAATAACATGACCATGTTTTTGAGTTTCAAGTTCATGCTGCATTTGTCTTTGTAGATCGGATAAACTCTGCAATAAAACTGTGTTAATTTATGTTTTCTTTTCTTGTTCTTTCATCATCATTTCATTGTCAGCCTTATAGCTTTGTAATTCGACCATGAGGCTCCTCACAGTCTCAGCTAGACTTGGAGGGGTCCCTGCTACCCTCCTTTCATCAAACTCTTTGTCTCTATTGTGGGAGCCTTCTCCCACTTCTTGGTGAGTCACCATACTATGCGTTGATAATTTCCCGCGGTTGATCTTCCACTTGTGTGTAAAAGGAAAAACGTTGGTTGTTAGTCAATATTTATATTTATTTATAGCCAGTACATAATTCATATTTTCACATGTACACACACACAATAGGGGTTTGTCATTCTTAACTTCATATTTTGATTAGAAAGGTTAAGACGGGGGGGTTACTCTTTTTAGGAGTGTTCCAAACGGAGCTTCTGCGCAACCCATTCATGAGCCTAAGAAGGCCGAGTGTTGTAACCATGCTTTGATACCAATTTGTAACACACTCCCGCTATGGCGTAGTAAAATTTTTCCTTTTCTCGAGGGACAAAACCCCCAAAAACCTACGAAGCTTAACACAGGCTACATACACCACCTCTACTTCGACAAAGTCTCTGTGCGACCTCCCGGTCTTAAGGATCATTCAGTTCATTTTATGAGTCGAAGCGGCCTCTTTTGATTTCCAGCTAAAATATTCTTCCAATCGATCCACAGGTCCTTTGAAAGTTCCCCTGTGTGAACAACACTAGGAACGAGCTCCATGACTCCCAAGCAACCACACCACTATGACCAAGGCTTATTCCCAAAGGTAGTTGACGTAACTTGCCATCTCATGAGTTCACGAGTCAAAGCTCTTGACTCCTCCTTTCCAATCTCGCGATACCCGAGATCATGAAATGGGTATAGCTCCCTTCTATCAGCACCCTATGCATGTGACCACCGGCTAGGCTAAATACTAGCTCTCGTCACAACTCATGACTTCACAAGTCGAAGGGTTGAACCTCTGTGCTCTTCCCGTGAAAACCTCTGAGACTTGAAAGTCAGTGAAGGTTGACCTTCCTTTCGGCGAGTTGTAGCGATGAGCCTTCGTTCTCTTATCCTATGAATCCCTGAGACGCTACAATTCAAAGGAGTATTGACTTCTTCTCCCCAGATGATGTATGTCTTCCTATCAACCACGCGGGCCCCACCTTGCAGTCCTGCCACGTGTCCCTTCTCTCGTGCCTCAGCTCTCGGCACTTCATGACTTCTACAGTCGAGATGAGGTCCTCTCAACCTCTAAACCCCTGAATGCATGATATGCGATGGAGTTCTTAATCCAACGGTCCTCCCACGACCTAGATCCAACGGCTATCTCCACTCCTCGCTATTTCGTAACTTTGCAAGTTGTGGCGTCCAACCTTGGCACCTTCACTTCATGAAACCCCGAGAAGAGATGTTAGCTTTCCCTCTTACGTTCTTGCTACTCATGACTTCACAAGTCGAAGGGTTGAACTCTCATTCCCTTATCTCACGAATCCCCGAGATGCGAGAGGTCAACGGGTGTTGACTCCTTTCACTAGGTGACACGTGTCCGCCGATCTATCACATGGTCCCACCTTGTGGTTCTACCATGTGTCCCTCTTCCCCAGCTTCGGCACTTCATGACTTCACTTCCTGAAGCGCTACCTCCTTTGTATCCCGACACCCGAAATGTTGAGATCCCGAACTCCTCGCTACTCCTTATCACAACTTGCGGCCTCAGGACTTTCGGGACAAAGTCTCGACCTCCTATCCATCAATATGCTGAAATGTAGAAATTTTGACACGTCGTCAACGCGGGTCCCACAACAGAACTTCCCACCCTTTTGGAGTTTCGAACTTCACATCTTCATGAATCCTGATGCTAAGTTTTCAGTTCTTCAACCCACGAAACCCCGAAATACTGAGTTCTGATGCACTTCACCAATAACTGGCTCACACAAATATTTTCTCCCCTTCGAGACTTCACCTTTCGTGACCTCGTGAATCTTGAAGCAAGGGTTTTAACCCTTCAACTCGCAAATCCACGAAATGAGATTACGCGAGTGATCCAACGGTCCTTGTCGACTCAAATCCTACGGTCTGATTTCTCCCAAACTTAAAACTTGAAAACAGGATTACCTTAACTCCCCTGCTCCTCTGCAAGATCTAACAGCTCTCAGGACTTTGCGAATTCTCCACAGAGAATTTTGATCGTCCAATGCCTCCTTGACGACTCTTTCGAAGCAAACACAGTATTCCTTTGCTGCTATTTCCGGATTTCAAGAGGATCATTCTTCCTCGTACAGGGTTACTAAGACTTGTGCCTTTAAATCCTTTTCTAAGTTCTTGGTGAGATTTCTAAGAAGGTTGTCTCTATGGGGAGATCTATCCAGGGTATTACCTGAGACGGATAAGGGTATATATTTCCCGAGAAAAGACTTGAAGTCTGAATTAATTCAATATGCGTATAAATAGTGATTTATAAAACATAAGCCATACGCAGTCTTTCCATTATAATCATGCAACCACCATTTCTAAATCAAAACACTACACAGACAGTCTTATACTCAAACCATTCATAAAATTGCATAGACTGTGAGCATACATGTCAGCATATAAATTTCAAGATGCAAAATGTAAAACACTTATCAGAAATAACACCAGATGTGATTGCAACTGCCGAGAGGGGTGTTCGTTTCCACCCAACCGTAGGCTCAGTGACTCCCAACAAATTTACCACTAGCCACCCCGAGCTGAGACCACGATGCTGCGAGACTGCGTCTCTGTTTGTTAGTGACCGAGAATGAAGGTTACTCTCCTTCTTCTCCATTGTCACTCACTCTGTGTTTTTCCAGATTTCTCTTTCTTCCTTCCCTTGCGTCTGCCCATGATCGCCCAAACTTCCTGCCTTTTCTCTGTTTAGCGAGGTTGTGTGTGGTACAATTTTCCTCGCAGTGGTCAAGTCTTAGGACTCTACGGATGGGCGGTTCACCCCCATCCCTCATTACTCATGAGGATCCCTTTACCTACCAATCATGATGAGTCATTTAATTCAGGGCCAGTGAGCCGCTCTTGGTTCTCCAGGCCAGTGAATTCCAAATACGGTATTGGTCTCGGTGGAAGTTAATGCCATCATTCTGGGTGCCTTCCACCACCTTTCTCCAACCATCGTGGTCTCTTTTTTAGCATATCCCCTCTCAGCAGTCCTGCAATATATATTCATAATATTATTCACATTCATTGACCTTTTTCACAAGGTCCATTCACATCACACATTCACATTTTTGGGTTTGCCACAGTTCTTGGCCAGTATAGTTATTTTTACAAACTGGGGGAAACAGGGTGTTACAATACCTCTATCGAGATTGAGCAGGTTTGCAAGTTATGTCATAGATTCTGAGGTTCTCATGCACTCTACGGTGAGCACATGTCCCCGAGTTGGAGCCAGATGTTATCCCCACTTTTTAGGGGTAACTAGGATATCATGTCTCGAGGCCCACAGGTCCTAGACATGGAGTACAAAGAGAAGGATTGACCTGAGAATGGCCCTGGAGGGCCCATCTTTTTCTCTCATCATTTTTGTCTTGACAGCAGCATCCATCACCATCGGATTGGTCCTATATCAGAAGAGGTTCTTGCTCCATGAGGTAATTGGTCCAGGTATCATGGTATGTGTCACTTTTGATCATTGAAACCTTTAAATAAATGCATCTGATTCCTTTTATCTCTAACAAGTTCTTGGATCTTACATTTTCTCACTTGACCATGTTTGGGGGGATTCATGGGGTGCCCTAGACATCCTGTGTCTGTAGGTTTTGGTTTGCCACTGGGGGGATTTATGAAAATCCATCGTCCTCTCCCATCATAGCACCACCTTGCATCTTGTTTCCCGCTCAGCTATCCCATTCCCCTTATCCAGCCATTGGGTTGACCTATTTCAGGACTACACCTTACCTCATAGGAAGAAGGAGATAAAGGCCCAGAAGGTAAAAGCAAGCTGGTAAAAGATAAAATCCTAAAAATGAACCTTGAGATGCTTCACCCAAGGATCCCCGAGAAAGAAATAAAAATATTCTCAGCAAGAAACAAGAGGAGCCTGAAAAAAATAATAAAACAATACCTAATCAGAGGATAGGGGGTCTCATCATGAGCCAGCCTATTAGGTCCATGGGTACCTAGCAGTATGACATTGCCACCAGCTGGTTACCATGCTAGGGCAGTGACTCTTGGTTGCATGGCCAAGGGAAAGGGTGTCTCATCACGACCTAGCCTTCTCATCTCTACAAAATTACTTGTGGGTAACACTGTCATCTTTGGTCACCATGTCAAGGCAGTGTCTCCTGATTAGATTTTGAACAAAAAGGCAATTAAAAGAATAAAAAGCATAAAGCTAAGAATGGGCTTGAAAAAAATTCATCCATGACAGGGACATCTCACCTTCTACAAAGGCACCCACAGGTAGCATCATTGCACCCACATGCTTGGACATCCCCTGACCACACCACCCACTTACATGGCTTGAAAAAGGTCTTTCTAGAAACCTGCCTTTTCTGTGGACACTAGCCCAATAGGAAGCCTTGTCCTTTTCCACAGACTTGTATTGCAGGCTTGTGTAACATCTTTGAGCTATTGATTGATGTATTAGGGATTTTATGCATGTGTTTAATAATATTAATGATGAAATGTGATTGGCATTTCAATGATCCTTGTGATTGATGATCCCATGGAGGGTGTAGTATTGATGTGCAGGACCATACCCAACAAACAAGTACCATTTGGACCGGTACACATGGGGAGATGATCAGTTTAGACCTCCATGGGGCTTAAGATCCCACTAGATGGATGTTGAAACCCCATCAGGGGGAAAAGATAGGACAGAGGTTGATCAGAGTCTTTGCACCAGAAATGAAGAGGACGTTCCACCAAAGGCACCCCGACATAGCTTAGCCTAGGGGGATGAGCCCTTTTCACTGAGACATTGGCCTTGGAAGGCATAGGGCATCACCTTTGATAACCATGACATCATCCAGCCTATTGGACGTCTTTAGAGGCAGACTGGGCAGCATTGGCACGTGTGGCATGTTGGAGAATCCCCTGGAGGGATAACGTTTTGCTCCAAGATGTTTCATTTTCCCTAGAAAGGGCTAGCCCCTCCCTTAGAGGGGATTCTACTCTCTTTTCTTCTTATGTAGTGTTTTTGTTTGAAAATTTAATGTAAAACAATATGGTTTTGATAATTTTTCCTTGTCGGCCTTTTACCTGACCTAAAATGTAAAATTAAGTCAAGGTTTTGTATAAATGAGATATTTTCACTCTCATTTTTTCATCTCAACTTACTGACTCATTAGTGAGGTCTGAAATTTGTGCCCTATCTTGGGTATTTTGGATGATTTAAGGAAGGCACACTTGTTGAAGGAAGAATTTTTGGCATATTTTGGCAATTATCTTGAAGGAAGGTGTTACAACTAGGGTTTTCATACTATTTCATGGTGATATGTAAGTGTTTTTTCTGCAAAACTTCTTGAATGAATGGTTGTAGTCTTATATTCTTGCATATGTTTATAATTTGTTGATTGAAACCCTAGGTGACAAGCACACAAGTAGGTCCTTGTCTCATGTCCCCTGATAGAGAGTTTTTCAGCCATTGAAGAGGAAAAAGAGATCCTAGCCATAGCTACACTCCTTTCTCCTCTTCTCTCTTTACTAATCATACCTGTTTAAGCTTAAGAAGGAGAAGACATCCCAAGCCTAGGTTATCTACACTTAGGGTCATTTTCTTCTAGGGTTTGATGATAGAGCCTTGTTATAGCAACACTCTCCCTTATTTGACTCTCTTGTCTTGACTTTATCTTTCATTCTAGCTGATTTTTCCATCTAAGGAAGGAGGAGAGAGCACGAGGCCTTTCCATAGCAACACTGGAGTGAGCCTCTCTCCCCTAGGGCTTTGCCTCTGAGGCCCTACCATAGCATCACTTCAGAGCTCTTCCCTCTGGTATTTAGCTATCCTTCTTCAACCCTTGCATCCTCCTTTATTTGGACTCCATTTTACCCTATAAGGAATTGATCCTAAGACCTCCAGCGTTGAAGTGAAATTGATCAACACAACTCTCAAAACTCTTTGAATTTTAAACCCTAACTACACTAATCCTAGCTCTAGCTAACCCTACTAACCCTAAGTTGGTTATTACATCTTAATGCAGAAATGTTTTACTTTATGAGCAATTGAATGGTAGTTAAAGGCATTAATTAAGTTAAGTATTGATTTATTGCATTGAATGCCATATCGTTCTAGTATTTATTGGTGAAGTGACATTATATTTCATTGCTATTTTATAAACATTGACTTCATCAATATTTACTTTCAAATTGCTTATATTGAATACCAGATAGTCGTTGATATATATATATGAAGTACTAACCAAGCCTACATATATCAGTTCATTGTTTCTTTGTTCTCGGGCAGGGATTCTACTTGGTTATTTTTGTTGGCTATAAGTCAGACCATCTGTTTTGGTGGTGATCTGTGAAAGGGGAAATTTTTCATTGTCTGATTATACTTTAGCCTCTTCAAATCCCCGGGTCATTGGGGACGTCTCCCCTGGGCCTAACCTCCCTAAAGAGAAAGGGTATTCCCATCATGGTGACATTGGGTGGGATAGGTTCATGTTATGCTAGTTTGGCCTTCCATCTCATAGCTTTTTATCCTAGCTACAAACTGTGTGATAACAGGCATAATAGTTAGTAACTTACCCATATTTGATGGTCTGAACCCTCTAGAATCCTTCCTATCATATTTTGAAATAAGTGTAACAATACAACAGAGATTGTTGGAAATGGATGAGGCCTTGAAATCCACACCAACAAGATGGTGGGGGACACATAAAAGAAATATCACAGACTGGACACAATGTCAAACCTTGGTGACAGCGCAGTTCTCAACACAAGCAGTGAGTTGTGAAGTAAGATATACCGGTTGAAGTTTCCCAAAGGACCATGTGCGAAGATGCGAAGAGGCCTAGAGTGACATTCCTCAAGAACAATGGGTGCATAGATTCATTAACACATTGGATACGACCCCTATCAACTGGTACCTTCAAGCGAAGCTAGGCCTCATCACTATATATTGGGAAGGTATGATTCAAAACTTTGTAACCACCTTTTTATTTGAAAGTGAATACCCTTCAGTATACCAAGCATTACAGATTGTGAGAAATAAGGTATTCAAGGAGGCATCTATCCTCCCTATGGAACAAGAAGAAGACGAATGGACTGCACCTCTCCAAAAATTGCAGAATTGCTACAACATCAATGTCGACGACAACGATGATCCTAGGAAGGTAAACGTCACTGAAACAGAAGGCCAAAGAGATGTGGAAGGAACAAGAGTTGAGATACCATTTATTGGTCATCCAATCAAGATTAAAAAGGTTAATATTGGAACAGAGGAGACACCAAATCTTGCCAATGTCAGATATTATTGGGATGTTGCTACCATTGACAAGATTACAGAGTTGTTGCACGAATATCAAGACTTTTTTCCAACCAAATTCATTAATATGAAGGGAATCAAGGGACCTATGGGAGAGATGAGAATACCTTTGAAACTAGATGCGACGCCAATCAAGCAAAGACCCTACAGATTGAACCCAAAATATAAGGAAAAACTGAAGATCGAACTTGAAAGAATGCTGGAAGTAGGGATCATTGAACATGTTGAAGAGTTAGAATGGATCATCCCTATGGTGGTGCAATACAAGAAGACAAAAGAAATCAGGATATTTTTAGACCTCGGGAAGTTGAATGATGCATGTCTGCATGACCCTTTCCCTACACCATTCACTGATGAAGTATTAGACAATGTGGGAGGGCAGGAGGTATATTCTTTTACAAATGGATTTTCAGGATACCATTAGATCTGGATTGCAAAGGAGGACTGCCACAAGACCACATTTTCCACAGAATGGGGATCCTACCAATATACAGTGATGCCATTTGGACTAAAGAATGCCCCAGCCATATTTTCCAGGGTGGTGGTCAAAGCATTCAAAGAGTTTCTTCATAAATTTTTAGAATCATATTTTGATGACTGGACTGTGTTTAGTTTGTTGAAAAACCATATTGAATGTCTAACGCTAATGTTGGATAAATGGAGGCAGTGTCAAATTGCTTTAAATCTGAAGAAGTGCATCTTCTTCTCACCATTTGGAGTGTCATTAGGCCATATCGTATGCAAGCAGGGATTGTTGGTTGATCCATCTAAAATTGCAATTATAGTTGATTTTCCACATCCCACTTCATTCAAACAATTGCACACTGCATTAGGACATACTAGCTATTACTGGAAATTCATTAAAGGCTATGCCCAAATTACAACACCAATGGAGAAGTTGTTGAAGAAAGACTGTCATTTTGCTTGGACAGATGAATGCCAGCAGAGCTTCAACATGCTGAAACAGAAGATGGTCACTGCGCCTATTCTGGTTTTTCCAGATTGGAGCGAATAATTTCATGTGCATGTTGATGCGTCTTCTATTGTATTAGGAGCAGTATTGGCACAACCTGGAGAAGGGGATATCGACCATATGTTAGTTTTTTCTAGTAGGAATCTATCTACAGCTGAAATTAATTACACCACTACAGAGAGAGAAGGATTAGCCATGGTGTATGCACTGCAAAAATTCCACCACTACTTGTTGGGAAAACACTTTAAAATGTTTACAGATCACTCTATGCTGAAATACCTGGTCAACAAGACAGTGTTGGGGGGATGAATATGAAGATGGCTTCTGTTGTTTCAAGAATATGATTTTGAGACCATAGTTAAGCCAGGAAGAATGAACAAAGGTCCTGACCACTTGTCGAGGTTGGAACATGGCAAAGAACCCATTAGTTTGGAGGATACACTGCTAGATGCATAGCTTCTCACCATTATAAATATTGATGACCACTTCATAGAGATAGTCCAGTTCTTATCAACAGGAATGGCACCTAGTGAGTATACAATTCCCCATAAGAAATAGCTAGTGGTGTGCGTTGCAGACTTTTCACTTATAGTTGGTTAGCTATACAAGATGGGACCTTATGAGATACTAAGGAGATGCGTTATGGAGACAGAGGGACCACTGATCCTTGTAGAAGCTCATGAAGCATCGCAGGAGGACATTATGCAGGGAAAGAAAATACACGAAAGGTTCTGCGAGCTGGCCTTTGGTGGCCTACCTTACACATAGATGCTAAAGATTATGCCAGAGCATGTGATGTGTGCCAGAGAATTGGGAAACCTTCCAGATGAGATGAAATGTCATTAGCACCGTAGATGACCCTACAAGCATTTGAAAAGTGGGCCATTGAATTTCTGGGACCTATAAACCCACCAACAAAGTGCACATGAGCAAGGTATATCATTACTGCAACAGAATACTTAACCAAATGGTTCGAAGCCAGAGAAGTAAAATACTATAGTGAAACTACAATTGCGCACTTTATATATGATGATATCATAACCAAGTTTGGATGCCCCAAGATCCTTATGAGTGATCAAGGCACAAACTTCATCAATAAGACAATTGAAGCCCTAACTAAGGAATTTGTAGTCCACCATCAGAAGAGTACACATTACCATCCAGAAGCAAATGGAACAGTAGAATTCAACAAGATCTTGGAGACAACATTAACAAATATTTGCAGTGTGAATAGTGATGACTAGGACTTAAGAGTACCTGTAGTACTATGGGCCTATCGAACTACTTGCAAGAAATTAACAATGCAAACCCCTTTCAAGTTGGTTTATGGTTTCGAAGTTGTTTTCCCGATGGAATACTTGGTACCAAGCTTAATAATTACTGCTTTTATAGGTATGGATGACACTGGTGTTGTTCAGGAAAGGCTCGCACAGTTGGTTGAACTGGAAGAAGATAGATTCATTGTAGGATTCCCCCAGTAGGTACAAAAGGAACGAGAGAAGGATTATCATGATAGGCACATCAAGAAGAAGGAATTCAAGTGAGGTGACTTAGTGTTGATGTATGATAGCAAGTTTATAAAACACCCAGGGAAGTTCAGAACGCATTGGCTCAGACCATATAAGGTCGCCTATGTTACAGAAGGAGGAGCTATGCAATTGAAGACATTGAATGGAGAATGGAAAGAAGGATTGGTGAATGGGAGTCAGCTGAAGTTGTACTACGACAACCAGCCGCCTCGCAGATCTCAGTAAAATCATGAAGAAAAGGGTCTAGGTACCAACTGTAGTTGAAACTGGGTACCAACCGCAGAAAAGACAGTTTGCATACAGATGGGAAGGAGGCAAGAAGAAGAAATCAAGGGTTGCACTGCACAATCCAAAGTCGAAGAAAAACAGAAGGATTAGATATGAAGTGCCTCGGGATGAGTCACAAGTGAGTGTTGGGGGCCTGTTGGCCCTTGGTTATGGAAGGAAGCGAAGAAATAAAAGGTGAAAAATGAACTTCACGGGAGACACGGTGATTGTCACTGGTTCAAAGTGAGAAAAAGAGCAGAAAAGATGGAGCAAAGAGAGGAAATGTAATTCGTTGGATGAGGAGATCAAGGATGACAAATAAGCAAGGAAGATGGATCGTGGACAACTCAGCAAGTGGAAAAATCCATTGTTAGATGCTTTGGAGCACTGCACGAGAAGGAAGGAAAGATAGGCTGGCAAAGCCCAAAAAAAATGGGTCAATTTGACCTAGGGTTTTAGACACCTAGGGTTTTGGTATCTAGGGTTTTGGCACCTAGGTTTTGGCCTAATCTTGTCAGTGAGGTATTGTAATGTACGATATTGTTGTTGATCTAGCTCTATTGTTGTGGTGAGAGATAATTGTATTGTGAGAGAGAAGTGTTGAGGGAGAGAGCCTTCTGGTATTGTAAGATCTTCATTTGTGTGTGAAGGTAAATTCATGTAGCTGGGTGCGTAGTAAGGGGAGTGAAAGAGAGAGAGAGAGAAATAAGATCTACTAGATAAGAGCATAGAAGAGAACTGTATGCTTTACCTTAATAAATCATAAGCATGGTTCTGTGGACGTAGCCCTAGAGAGAGGGTGAACCACGTGTATCTTTTTTTGTGTGTGTGATTGTTTCTTTGATCTATGTTGTTGTTATATTGTTATCTGCATTACTGTGTTAGATCAGATCTATAGCTGGGAAGGAAAGATCTAGCTTGATAATTGATAGATGCATGTTGTGTTGTTATTGTACTAGATCCACTTGACATTCCCCTGGTTGTAGACATCTCTGTCATGCAACCCCCTCATAGCTTCTTCGGGTGAGACTGCATCTGATTTGCAGGCGTTTCCGAAAGGGATAGTAGCTAGGGCTTGTTGGTGTGCTCTAGGAGCTGAACCCTGAGTCTACCCCTATGCCAACAGAACCTATCTTGAACCCTTGGCACTACCTTGAAGCCAACCGCCCAGGTTCCTCCATTGGTCCTTCAAGCATCAACTCAACAACATGACCCTTCTTTGGATGACCCAAAAGGGATAGGAACACACCCTATTGTAATATAAGGGATAATAAGGAGCATTGGAAAGCAATTTCCAAAATAAGGCAATGTTACTCAAAGGATCAAGGAAAATAAAGAAGCTTGCAAATTCAAAAGCATAACTTTGCAACTAGGTTTTTCTATTCATCCATGACCTCAAAGTTGCCTTTATATCATCCTAAATGGGTTGAGGTGGTTGAATTCTATTTTTTATGGGAGCTTGGGAATGAGCCCAACCAAAACACCCTCCCAAAAATGTGGATTATTTTATTTTTTCATATTTTTTAGGGAATCTGTGAGTAGCAAACAAGCAAGGCATGGACATCTACAGTTTGCACACTGGTGACCTGCGGATGGCAAC
Source organism: Picea engelmannii (assembly GCA_009831015.1). Taxonomy (NCBI): domain Eukaryota; kingdom Viridiplantae; phylum Streptophyta; class Pinopsida; order Pinales; family Pinaceae; genus Picea; species Picea engelmannii. Next base: position 178,274 of record ML807065.1, on the reverse strand, counting down.
AAAAAATGTTGGTTTTTAGATGAGTTTTATGCAGGAGGATGGGATTTATATTTCCAAGCTAGGGAAAAGAACTAATCCATCTCACAAATGCAATTGATGTGGAACATTGTGGTATAACAGATGCCCCCTAATGTGTGAGTTCATAAGGGAAATTGATGGCCGGAATACATTATAAATTTGAGAGGAGATGATGCAATGAAGTAGAGCTGATGAAAGTTCCCGAATAGTTGATCCAATAATAGAAATCATCAGCAAAGATCAAGTAAGAGTATTATCTTCTCAAGTTGGGCATACCCATGATCAGGAGTGATTTAAGCATAGTCACCAAATCAAGTACATTATGGATCCATGGAATATATGAAATTCATATTGATGTCCATGGACATGAATAATACAAAGTATATCCATGTGATATATATAAAGTAGAAATCATGTCCCTGAGAAATACACAGTGGATCCGTGGAAAAACATATCATAGCCATGAATGGATACACAATGGAGCTATGTCTCAAAATCAAAATTAGAGGATATATGGATTCAATGGAGTGAACAAGATGATCCTTTGCAGGTACCAATGTCTGAGGGGTGGTACAATATGTCAAGTAGGAGCAAAAAATATGTGATGCTAGCACTTCACCTGAATTCTTAAAAATGATTTGTCATGGTATGAGTCTACACCATGTGAATAGATGTGTTGGGGTTGAACATAATGAGTCACCATTTGATTAATAGTCATTTATGTATATCGTTAGAAAATGACAGACTACCCACCAATGATGATAATGGGTATCAAGGTACCATGGTACAATTTAACAAGTGTGAATGAATTAGTTGGTGTCGAACACCTAGTAGAATCTATCGAGCAAGGGACATTGATGTATTCCCGCTATGACTAGAAAGGGAACCTGCCACTAATGACTGCAAGCCACAAGGTACCACAAATAAACCTAGATCCCTGTCACAAATAAATATGTGTTGAAGTCAATAAGAAGATATCTGTTGGAAGGAAGGAATTAAGTAATCCTCCATCATCTATCACGAGGGGTAGCAGAAGTCCAAATATTTGGAAGGAATCAGACAAACAGATTGTAAGGATCACACTGAGTTATGACTCTAGCATGCACCAGATAGAATAGCGCACAACAAAGACTCTCTGAATAGTATCCAATAATGGAGACTATTGAAAAATATGATGAATCCACCAATGGGGTCAAATGGAAACCAAGGTATTGCACGAATTCCTATGTGTGATTATTGTTTTTTATGTCGGACACAAGGGAAAATGCTAGTCAGCGATCGATGATTGTTTGTCATCTTTTGAGTGCAAGGTCACCTATCAATAATGGAAATAGGCCCAGGGTGAAACTATAGGTCACACTCTCAGATAAATGTGTCAGAGTTGATAATAGTAGACCTACCAGCAAGAAGTCAATAAGGACCTTCTATACTAGCACAAGTGAGATACAAAGATAATTGTGATGATGAGATGTACTTGACTGACATGGGAAGGTCGACTTGAAAGGTCAGAGACTTGTTGTAGAATGGTCAACTCATGCTAAAGCTTCCCTTGAACAAAATCACAACACATTATGTGACTTAGGTAGCATGGATTACAGACTGGGATGCATTCATAATACAAGAGGAATCAACAAATGTTCGATATGGTTGGAAAAATAACCAACCAGAGGAGATTATACTCAACCATGAGAAAAATCTCATAAAGCCATACTAAACCCAAAATATTGAGACATTGACTCAAATATTGTGCTTTGTTCAAGGGAGAAAAGAATTCTTCCAACAAAAGAGAGAGACACTTTCCCCTCCTCTTTTTAGTTTTTTTTTTATTTTTTTGTATTTTTCATATTATTAAATATTGAAAAAAGAATAAAATAATGCTATAGTATAGTGGAGGAAACGAGTGTCATGGGAAATAAACCTAGTTCCAAATCTCAAGGAACATACCTATGCTCAATGCAAGGAAACATGTGCAGAATAAGGACACTCGAGGGATTTTTCCTACCAGTTTAGTATGTCGAGTCACAAAGGTATAAATTGGAAAGCTAGAAACTAGTAGGAATGCATAAGAAAATGGTTCAACAATAGCAATATGAAGCCGACATTAGGCCTAAAAGTGCGATCATTTAACATGAAATGCAATTACAACTCAAAAAAAGTTTGGAAGCCCCATTGGTGAATTAGCCAGAAAGAGATTGAGAGGAAGTCATGAGGCTTCAACACAAATACATGGTGGGACTAAAGAGGGCTTCTAAACCTACAGGAAGAATGTAGCATAGGTTCAAAAAAATGTCAATGAGGTACTAACTAAGACACCCATGGAGAGGTAAGTTCTACCATTTGTCACCAACACCTTTAAGCATCTTGAAGGGAGTAGTGTTGCTAACAATTGGGTTTGATCCTATGGCAAATATTTGGTCAATATGGATAGATGCATAGTGCAGGAGGAATGGAACCTACCCTATATTCTAGTAAAGAACACAATACCTATTGAAGAATCCAAAGAAATTCCAACATAATTGGCATGTATGAGAGGGAGTCATGTGGGTACTGGACAAGAAAAGACTGAGAGGAAGACATGAAGCTTCAAAGCAAAGTCATGGTGGGACAAAATAGGACTCATGAGCCTAACAGAAAGCTTGCAGCATGAGCACTAGAATACAAAGGGATTCTAAGCTAGGACTCCCATGGAAGGTAGGCTCTACCATCAACAAGACAACATTTTAAGTAGAGAGATGGGTTTATGTCACAATTTAATAGGATCGACACTAAGGAAAAGTGGAGATCACAATTGTTAATGAAAAAAGTGCAAGGTGTATAATCCCTATTCCAAAATGCCAGTTGCGCGAAAACATTTCCTATCCAAAGTCCTGAAAAATACTTGGTCAATCGAAAAGGACAAAATGATACCTGAAGTATAGATGTACCACTTGAAAAGGAAACCATAACACCACAATATTGCTTTGGCATTAGTTCAATTGAGGAAAAATGACAAAAAAACGGAAAAGTGAGTTTTCAAAAGTTCATAAATAGTAACAATTTACCATTTACCATGCCATTTTCACCATTTTACCCAAAATTTCACCAAAACTGACCAAAACATGTGCCTTCTAGACCAAGTAATCTCTTTTTAACATCCTATCAATTTCATCCTTTCAGTTTTTAAGTTTTCATGAGGAATCAAGGGGCACCCCCCCCCCCCTTTTTCTCACCACTTTTGTGTATAAAAATTTTCATTCTCAGGTGAATCACGGATATTCATGAGTCAAGAAAATGTAACTCATGGATGTCTGCCACTTTCACAATTATAACTTGCGGATGCCTAAGAAAGGAATGAAAAAATTGAAATATTAATCCCCTTTTCTTCGCTTGCATTTTGTAGGATGTTTGTCCAATGGAGAGAGCATGAGAATGAGGAAGTTGACAATGTTGTGGTTGATTATGTGGATTCCACAAATTCTCTTCACCAATGCATATTGTATAATTTGTTTCTTAACAAGTGGCATGCATGCACAAAGGAGTTTGTCCAATATCCTTACAGAGTATTGGCACCCAGATGCAGAAGCTTTCATGCTTGATGGTGAGTCATTCACCATCATTGTGGACAAAATTTACTTCATCATTAGAATATCCCGGAGAGGGGAAGTATTTAACCTTAAAACTCACAGGGGAGGTGGCATGAATGTTGATCAGTATATCTATGCATATTTTGAAGATGAGACCTAGAAATCAGGGACTCAAATACTGATCAAGAACGTTGTGAACATGAGTCTGAAAGTGATCCTCTACACATTAACATTGATCGTAGTATCAACATCATTTCACATAGCTTCACATTATTAGATGCAATGTGGTATTGAATGCTTGAGGCCTAGAGTGTTCGATTAGAGCACCATGATGCTCACCTGCATGAAGACCCGGCTTATAGATTGGAAATTGTGGAAGAGAAAAAACTTTGGGTTTGGAAGTGTTCTTTGTGCTTTCTTATTTGAGAGAGTACCATGTATCTTCCCAATATCTTTTGTCAAAGAACACCAAAAACCATGTCCATCCTTGATACAATGGACCGAATTACTGGCATACCTAAGAGGGGGGACAATGTTCAATCTCTTTGATGGTGACTTCTTTTATTGGGGGGCTCATCAGATACCGACCATGGATGATTATCCCTATAGTGGGACAGAATTTTCCCATGATCTGAACATGATTGTTCCTCATGGTGCAACACTTGGAGATATATGTAACTTTTATCTTTTGTATTGTTTAATTTTTAAATTTTTGACTTATTACAAGGAAAAATAACATGTCTTTTTGGTAAGATCCATAGTACTAAAACATGTCACTTGTATGTGCAAATAGGGCATCAGTGAGACCAGCTAACTTTCCACGACATATGCATTGAGGATGAAGTGAAGCAGAGTCCAATGATGATGTGGTAAGGACACTGTGGAGAGTGGGGAGGAACATGGATACCCTCACATTGTTAGTCCTTATGGCCATCATAGATGATCTTCTAGTGGGGATGCAACCCCATGTTGTTGGTGTACCCTAGACTTGGGTCTACCTTTTCTGACATTAGCAAACGTCATATTATGTTATGACATGGCTCATTGACCTCAGGACGAGACCTTTTATGTGCCAAGGGAACCATTTTGTACTTGTAACATTTGGGGCTAATATCCTGGATTTTGTACTATGGACCTTTTATATATGCATGTTATTCTAATCTACTTGCAAATAATGAATATTTACATGTGTCAAGGCATTGTGCTTGTGTTTAATGATGAAAAAAAATCCAATCTAGAATGTAATTAGCATATGCATTAGTTACTAGATTAGACTGCCTAGGAACATGTAAATATGTAATAAAATAAAAATATTATTCCAGGAGACGTACTTTAAGGAAGTGATGTAACAAAACCGAATAGCAGATACGATATAATCCATTCAACTATGACACAACCAACTGAGAGTCTAAATACACCTAGAGGGATAGAATTCCATATGAAAAATCATCTCACAAAAGTTTGATAATGACATTATACTCAAATTTACTATTCGTAGTCTCCTCAAGACAAACACCTCCAGTGGACACTAGCTGGTTAGTGGGTGAATAAATCACCTAAGAAATGGAAGCGAGTTTCTACGTGTGGTGAATGGAACCATCTATGAATCCGACAAAAACTAATAACTCTCTTGGCATATGCCACACAATAGAAGCACAACCATTAACAACAAATACAAAATCAAAAGACACCTACATAACCTATATACAAAATTCAAACAATATTTATAAGATAACTAGTACTTGAGCTGTGAGGCTCAAGCATAGTAATTTTTGAGGTAGAACCCATTGCTAGGCTCTGGAAACACATTTCACTCATAATCATCTAGTTCGTAAGCCTCTTTTTCCAATACATGTCTTATGATATATGAACCACTCCATAAGGGGTTGAATTTTTCATCTCTTAAGGCATTCTTATCTTGGTCATAGACCAAAACAAGTTCTCCTTCAGAGAACACCATAAGATGAATAGACTTGTTGAACTGGGACTTGACACATTTCTTATGCTCTTAATTTTCCAAAACCGCATCTCAACGTTGTTCATCAAGATGTTCCAAGTAAATGAGGTGCTCTTCAAGTTGAGTCATGTTAGGGAGGATCTCAACAACAATTTTTAGCAAAGGGATTTCGCATTCAATCAAAAAAACTACTACTACTCCATAAACAAGTTGAAAAGGTGAGAAGTATGTCACAGTTTTGACATAGGGTTGGTAGGCCCACAATTTCAGATATAACATTAAATTCCAATTTGATCTGGTCGAGTTGACGGTTCTCCTTAAAATGGTTTTCAAGGATTTATCAATGACTTCAGCCTGACCATTGCCTGAGTATAGTAAGGATATGAATGCTCCCACCTGAAACCTATTTTGGATTCTAATTCAGACATCATGCGGTTCTGGAAGTGACTTCCATGGTTAGCGATAATCTTTTTCAGAACCCCAAACCTAGATATGACTTGATTGAAAACAAACAGCTTTGCAGTTTCCCCATCATTGGCGAATGTCGGCATGGCTTCTACCCACTTTGTAAAGTATTCAACTTCCACTATGATGTATTGATTCCCCCTAGAAAAAATTGTGTGGCATGTCATGAAATATACCCCCCACTTCATGAAATGGTCGATGGCAATAACAGGAAACATGGAAGTTGGGTCTGTGCGCATATTTTTAGTAAATATTTGACAAGGGTGATATTTATTGACCACTTCAATGCAATCTTTAAAGATCATAAGCTAGAAATAACTGGCACGCAAAATATTTTGGGTTGTTTCCAACCCTAATAAGTGACAACCACATTCTCCACTATGGAACTCATTCAAAACTAACTTTGATTCCTCATGAGTTAATCAACAATGGAGAATTGACTCCACCCCTTCTCAATACAAAGTGTGAGTGATAATAAGGTAATTCTTAGCTAGGTGGTGGACCCACCATCACTTGTCTCATGATAAATGTGGAGGGAACTTCAGAGTTTGGAGATATATAATGATATCCCTATGCCAAGGATTGAAGAGATGAGGAATATAAGATCATATGAAAATGAGTCAATAACTTCAGTATCGTCATTCTCCACTGGAAACTACGACATAATTTCAACAAATACCAACGCATTCTTGGACTTGGAAGAGGAAAAATTAAAATGAATTAACTCCTAAAGAAAAACAATCCACTTGTACTTTTCACCAATGATTCACCGAGTCAAAACATACTAAAAAGGATTAACATCAGCGATGATGGTCATCTTGCATAATAGAATATAGTGCCAGAGACATTGAACAACATGGAATGTTTCTAAGGCCATTTTTTGGATGTGAGAGTACTTTAGTTCAGGACCTAACAATGTGTGACTCAAGTAATAGATGGCATGCTCATGGAGCTCATCATCTTCCTAAACTAAGACCATGACAATTGAATAGTTAGTTGTTGCAAGATATAGCAGGAAATCTCTATTATAATCTGGGGGGCTAATCAAGGGAGTGAACACTAGAGCCTTCTTCAATGTGTCGAAAGAATGTTGTGCCAACTCATCCCAATGAAAAGGAACCCATTTATTTAAAAGGTGAATAAAACCTTTTGTAATAATAGAATATTTCAATACAAAACGTCGAATAAAATTTGCATTTCCCTATAAACTCTAAAGCTGATGTATTGTGTGCAGGGGAGGAAATTGTGTTATTGCCTCAACCTTTCAAGGGTCAACCATTATCCCCTTAGTTGAAACGATGAATCCTAAGAGATGTCTTTATGTTACACAAAATATGCATCTATTTGGATTCAAGTGAATTCGATAGAGAGGGCATCTTTCAAAGATAAGGTGGAGTTGTAAAATATGTTGCACCCTCTTATGTGAATAGGCAGTGAGATCATCCAAATAAGCCTCTACAATGTACCTAAGATCATGAAAAGTGAACATCATGGCTAATTGAAAGGTGGCTCCAGTGTTTTTAAGGCCAAAGGGCATCTTTTTGTATGCAAAAGTTCCCCAAGGACAAATAAAATCCATCTTATGTTGGTCTTCAGAGAAAATTTGTATATGGTTATAACCAAAAAAAACATCCATAAAAGAGAAAAATTTGGTTCCCATGCACTCGTCAAGGATTTGATCGATGAATGGCGTAGAGAAGTTATTCTTAAGAAAATCTTTATTCAAATCATGAAAATCCATGCATACATGAATCATACCATGTTTCCTGTCAACTGGCATGGGGTTAAACACCCATTCCATCAACGATACTAAGTAGATAAATCCATATTTAAGCAGCTTCTCCACCTCATCTTTGATTGCTACCGCTTTCCTTGGGTTAACCGATCACAATTTCTGCTGAACAAGCTTAGCATTTTTCATATGTATGAATCTCATGTTCGACAATCTAAGAATCTATGTCAGGAATTTCCTCATATGACCAAGTGAAACCATCACAAAATTATTTAAAAAGTGTCATATACTGACAAATTTCTTCTTGAGAGAATTATGCCTCGATAAAAGCATTCTCGAAAACATTACGGGTTCTAGAAATGTTGATCGAAATGGTTTCTGATATATTTTCTATATTCCCCTTGGAATATACACCACGATTAGATAAGGGGTTTACCGTATGGCCAACACTTCTATGCATAACTGACTTGAACTCTCCTCTTTCCACATGACTGATTTCAGGGAGGAAATACGATCTATGATGCATATCCTCCCACAGCCTTTAAACATCGTTCATTTCCACAATAATAGCCACATCATAAGGTAATATGGTCTCAAGACAATCCTAGGAAATTGAAGAATTATGAGCCCAAACTAGCTATGGAAACAGATCATCCTCCTCTGTCTATGCAGGAGTTTGATTAGGGTCTATAGTCATGCATTAAATAACTTGATAACTGATCTCAATTGTAGACAGTGAAAAATCCATCCCAACATGTGTGTGACCATTGACCGATTCACATGGTGAGGGTAACACCTGTGGATCTTGTATATGCGGAGTTCTAAATTATGTGATTCCCTTCACTGGAGCTAGGGTACTCGACTTTTGGAATCCGACCAGGGTGGCATGGATATAATCTACCAGTTCTAGGAAATTAAAAGTTCCCATGAGTGAAGGGAACATTCCAACACCGATACTCTTAGTTGTCAACTGATAGTTTTCAATCCATGGGACACTGGATCCTGGATTTGTCATGGAGCTAGAATGGTTAAAATCCATCTAATCAATAGTCACAATCCTTCCATCATGGGGAAAGCATAAAATTCAAAATATTGATGAGACAATAATTTTCATCATGTAAGTCCAACTCCTTCCCAATAACAAATTATAGTCGAGCAGTGCATCAACTACCTCTACTTATATGTAAACATACGTGTCTCCTAACTAGACCGGAAAAGAGGAAATAAGCATGTGTGGCCTAAATGATTGTCCATTAAAAGAGGTTAGCAAAATGGGAGAAGGTGTGACCTTTGGAGATCCAATGGATTTCCATCAAGACAGGGACATGACACACGTTGAAGCACCCTCGTCAATGACGATCCTCCTGATAACATGTTTCATGTATACAATTTCAATCTGGAAGTCTACATGATAAGGAATTTGAGGTTTCACATCATTTGCGTCAAACTTCATAGTGAGCAGGTTGGAAGAATATTTTTCTCCAATTGTGGATAACAATGTGGTGTGTTGCATGGGGAAAATTTGAAGCCCCTCTAAAGTAGACATCACACACATTGTTTGGGATAAATCCTCAACAATGGAATAGTTAGGTGCAGCTCGAGCATTAGCGTTATGTGACACTCATTTATACATGCCCTTTAGTATGTGTGACATTGATTTCTTCTTAGGTTTTCTATGTCAAGAGGCTCCTAAGGATCAAAAGTATCTTTACTTGTCGTTGTCAATTATGGATTACCATAATCACAAGTTCTAGTCGACAATTCTACCTCCTCTTCTTTCAACTTCGTATAATTAACCATATTAACGAATGAGAAATATTAATCTAGAATAGGTGCACTAGCAATGACCCCTTGAGGATTATAAGTGGAAGAGTCAACCTGCATATTCTATCCTTGCAGAAATGTATTTTGCAATACAATAGGTTGTTTTTGTTGTAAATTTATTAAGCATTGGGCTTCTTTCATCTTTGGGCATTGATGAGTAACTTCATCATCCCCACAAATCTTGCATGGGAACTTTACATTTCTCTCTTCATTATTTTCCCCTTCACATTCATATTATCCTTTTTCTCGTTGTTCCCACTACCCTTCTTTCCCTTGCCTTTCTTCTTCTCTTTGGGATATTGAGGACCCTTCTGAGTCTTCGATTTCATAGTGTGTACATCCTAGGACTGAGTAGTGGGAGTGGTCAATCCAGTAGTCAGATTGGCCATAGTTTGTTGTATAGACAACGGTTGCACTTGGTTAGAGACCATATCTATAGATTTTATTTGAGAGGAATTGACAATGCCATCGAAATATGGTCTGGACTATGGTTTTTCCAATTTGAGATTCAATCATGGTGTGTTTGGCATGATATCATAGAGCATACATAATTGAGAGTAAATCAACTCTAATTGTTGTTCTCTAAAGATTGTTTTCTCTTCTATAAACACCCTTGAAGTGGATACATCCTTAGAAATATAAGGAAGCAATGACTTAAGGAACCATTCTAAGAAAAACTATGGTGTAACCATGGCTTTAATCAAGATCTTTCATCACCTCCATTCTCGAATATGATCGGAAATGTGGGTATCCTTATCTTGTTCAAAGTTGTCCAAAATCTGTGTACTAGCATCATATTGGATAGGGAGTTGGAAGTGGTTGAGAAAAACCATGGAGATATCAACAAATGTCATGTACTTAGACCTTTCCAGTTCTATATACCATTTCATGGAAACCTCGATAAGGGTCCACTGGAACAATCGTAACTAGATCAAGTTGCCATTTAACAAATTATATGAGCACCACAAGTGAAATGTCATTGCGTGGTCTTGCGGGTCTTCGCCACTCTTTCCTTCAAACTTTGGTGTGTCTGAGGGTATTTGGGTGGGGACCACAAGCTAGCTTGGGTCATGATGAATCGATTCATTCATCAACTTAGAAAAATATATAAAATGAAGATTTTCCAGAAAACATAGCCTAGACTACATCATTGTTTGATTAGAAGCTTGAAAATAAGGTCCTAGATTGTAACTAGCACCAGTTTTCCAAGAAGAGTTTATCAATGGACCAAATTTTTGGATGAAACCTTGTTGGATCTAGTTGAATGGAGGATAAAATCTACCCATCTGATTCCCAGATGGAAAAAAAAGGTTTCCCCCTGCTGGCCCTCCTTATGAAGAAACTAGTCCTTGCATGGGGTTATATTGACCAAGAAAGGGGTTTCTTCCTGATGAAATACCTTGCGAAGGGAAAGACCCTTGTATGGGATTCCACTGAGCTTGGAAGGGGCTTCCCCCTGCCGACATTATAGATGTGAAAAAAGGATTACTCTTCTATCCACCATATAATGTAAATGGAGTGGAAGTGGATGTCATGCTAGTAGCACCTGTAGAAGCACCCCAGACCCTAAAGTAGTTAGGAACAAAAGATGAGAAAGATATTCTCCCAATGGATGGGAATGATGGAGGAATATGACCTCCACCCCAAGGGATCACTTAGTAGGGAATTGAAGAACTCCCTACACTAATGTTAGAAACTTCGAACGTCTATTGGGAACCAGTCAACGCATTAAGCATTCCCATCGATGGCATATCGAATGAGAAATTGTTTCTTGTCGATGACAATGACATGGATGCACTCATGGAAAGAATGGGACCAACAAACAGTGGAGCAGTGTTGTTGATCAGAGTAACTATGGTGGAATTAACCACACTATTCATTATTTTAGACATACCAGGAGGAAAGATCTGTTAGAAAAACAGAATCGTGGAGCAATAAAATAAAATAAATGTGGAAAAAAAACACAGAAGATACATAATACAATAGAGACAGATATATACATGGCTCACCCAGTGTGGGATATGTCCACCAGAAAACTTTTTAGGTCCTTTCTTTATTACTATCTAGCAAATGAAGGGATACAACCTACAGCACACCCATTGTAAATTCTTCTTCTTTCTCTCGCAGACTCCTCTCTCATAATACAATATTTACAATGATGCATAGCCACAATACATTTTCCTCATAAAAAGAGGCTTTTATTATAGGGAAAAAAACCCTAACATAACTTCTATCATCAGATCTATGACCTTATAATGAACGGTCCAAATTTACATTGAAATTACAATATACATTTACAAGGCAATTTTTCCTTCGAGGGATTTGCCCCCGAACCCCCATCAGGGAATGTTGTCCTCGGAACCCCCGTCGGGGGGCCTCTTTCCCCCAGACCCCATAGAGGGGGTAACCCCCCTATACACTCACCCATGTGTAGTGTACATTCTTCCAGGGTGTAAATTATTCATGGGGTATAAACATGGCAGAAAACAAAGACCTTTGAATCAGGAAGATAATCAGGCTCCACAACCAACAATCTCCCACTTGGAGACTGATATCAACAACTCCATCAATGTTGTATCTATTGGAGTATGAACCTTATTGGACCTAGAAAATTTATCATCTTCATATTCATTCTTGAAGACCAACTAAAACTGAGCAGGAACTCAATTTCTCCCTGGTTACTCCCTTTGTTAACATGTATGAAGGATTATGGCTAGTGTGTATCTTTTCTAACTTCAAATGTCTATATTCCAAGATGAATCGTATGAAATGGTACCCGAGTTGTATATGTTTAGTCTTTGAATGGAAGGTTGAGTTCTTTTCAAGATGAATGGCACTCTCGCTGTCACAGTACAACCTATTATTCTCTTTCTTCTTTCCCAATTCCTCCATAAACCTATATAACCAAATCATCTCCTTACTAGCCTTTGTAGCAGCAACATACTCTACCTTTGTTGTTGAAAGTGTAACAACCTTTTGCAATTTCAAAATCCAACTTATTGTTGTTCCACCTGCAGTAAAAACATACCCTATGGTGCTCCTCCTACTATCTTTATCACCTGCCATATCTGAATCGACATATCCCTGTAGAAAAGTGTATGAACCTTCAAAACATAATGCATGACTAGCAGTACCTCTCAAATACCTGAGACTCCACTTTACTTCCTCCCAATGTTCTTTACCTATATTGTTCATATACCTTCTCACAAATCCCACTGCATGTGAAATATATGGTCTTGTGCAAACCATCGCATACATCAAACCGCCAATTGTTGATGAATAAGGGACCCTGGACATGTATCCCATCTCCTCCTTTGTCTTGGGACACATTTCCTTGGTTAATTTGAAATGGTTGGCTAAAGGTGTACTAGCCAGTTTTTCATTCTACATTCTAAACCTCTCCAACACCTTGTCTATGTACTCACCCTGAGACAATGTCAATTTGCGATTTTTCCTGTCTCTTTTTATTCTCATACCAAGGATTTTCTTTACAGCACCCAAATCCTTCATCTCAAATGCATTAGTGAATTTCTTCTTGAGTACATTTATATTCTACATGTTATACCCTGCAACAATCATGTCATCTACATACAATAGCAAGATAATATAGCTTCCATTTTCTAGCCTTTTAAAATAAACACAGTGATCAGAATGACATCTACTATAACCTTGTTATGTCATAAACTTGTCAAATTTCAATTACCACTACCTTGGAGCTTGCTTTAGGCCATACAATATATTCTTCAACCTACATACCAAATTCTCCTTTCCTTTGACCTCATACCCCTGTGGTTGATGCATATAAATATATTCCTCCAAATCCCCATGGAGAAAAGTTGTTTTTACAACTAATTGTTCAAGGTGCAAATATTCTACTCCCACAAGACTTAAAATGGTCCTAATTGAAGTCATTTTAACAACAGGAGAAAATATTTCATCAAAATATATACCTTAATTTTGTGCAAACCCCTTTACAACAAGTCTAGCCTTGTACCGCTTTTTTCCTCCATCTTCTTCCTTCAACTTGTAAACCCATTTATTCTGTAATGCTCTTTTTCCTGCAGGCAACTGAACCAAGTCCCAAGTCTGGTTATTTACCAAGGAATCCATTTCCTCTTTCATGCCTTCCTCCCACTTCTTTTTAGTGTCTACCTGCATTGCCTCTTCATAACATTCTGGTTCACCAGAATCAGTCAACAATAAATAATACAATGAAGGAGAGTATCATTCAGGGGGTCTACTTAACCTGGTATATCTTCTAACAACACTTGCAGGAGTTTGAGGTACCTATTGATCCTATTGTTGTACATTTTGATTTTATGGTACCTTTGGAATTTCTTTTTCAGTAATCTCATCAAGCACTGTGTATTTCGGTTTTTCTTTTTCATGTTTATTTGCCTCTAATTGATCTTCGTACATGACCTTCTGATTGAATATGACATCTCTACTCCTAATGATTTTGTTATTTTCATAATCCCATAAGTGATAACCAAAATCATTAACACCATATCGAATAAAGGTACACTTCTTGGATTTTTCCTCAGTCTTTGTTCTATTTTCTTTATCAATATGGACAAATGATTCACAACCCAAAGTCTTCAAAAAGAATATTTTATCTTTTTACCTATCTATGCCTCCTCTGTAATTCCACCACCCAAAGAGATTGAAGGTCCTATGTTTATTAAGTAAACAACAATATCTATAGCATCTTCCTAGAACTGTAAGGGAAAACCAGCATGCATTCTCATACTCTTTGAATGCTCCATGATTGTCATGTTCATCCTTTTTGACACACCATTTTCTTTTGATGTTCTTGAAACTATCTTATCTCTATGAATCCCATGGTATGAGTAGTAATCATCAAACTCCTTTCTACAATATTCACCTCCATTTTCTGATTTGATACACTTCAACCTTTTTCCTGTCTCATTCTCAACCAAAGCTTTCCATTTCTTAAAAGTATCAAAAACATCAAATTTTTGTCATATGCAATAAACCCAAGTTTTTCTAATTGCATCATCAATAAAAGTAACATAATAACGAGAGCCACCAAGAGATGATTCTTGAGTTGGTCCCCATACATCTGTATGCATAAGCTCTAACCTTTCACTCTTCTTTTCTTTTCTGACTCTGAGAAATCTGACTCTCTCTATTTTCCATAAACACAATGCTCACATAAATCCAAATCAATTTGTTTAAAATCTGGCAACAAATTTCTTTTGTGAAGTATCTGCGTCCCCTTCTCAATCATGTGTCCAAGCTTATGATGCCACAATGTTGTATCCACCCATGTAGAAGCTAAAGAGACAGAAGAGTCAGTATTACCAGTACATAAATACAATGTACCTACCTTCTCTCCTTTTGTTATCACCAATGATCCTTTGGTGACCTTCCACACCTTATCTAAAAATATGGATATACAACCTTCACTTGCCAACTTCCCTATTGAAATTAGATTTTTCCTTAGATATAGAACATGTCTTACCTCTTTCAAAAACCATTGCTTTGTTTTATTTTTACCTTTCCCATTCCAACAATTTTGCATGGTGCATCATCACCCAAATGAACCTCTCCAAAATCACCTTGAACATAATCTAGAAAATGTTTCCTATGGGGTGTGGCATGAAATGAATCCCCTGAATCTACTACCCAAGACTCAAAAATATTATCTATAGAAAGAATCAAATCATCTTGTAACACTTCACCTGTTACATTTGCTTCCTGATTTTTCTCCTGTTATCCATCTCTTTGTTTCTTTGGAGCTCTGTAGTCTTTCTTCATATGTCCTTTCTTCCCACAATTCCAACACTCTATCTTTCAAAATATGGATTTGGATCTGCCCTTCCTAGAATTTCCGTGGTTCCATGAGCCCTTTCCTATATCCTTTTGTCTTCCCTTGTTCTCCATGTTTAATGCATTACATGAAGTCTCACTTGTTCTTTTCTGTCACATTTCCTCACTAAGGATAACACCAACAACATCATCAAATTTTAAAGTGTTTGAACTAGAGACATAGTTATTTACAGCTATGACAAATTCGTTCCAGCTTTCTAGCAATGAGCACAAGATTATAATATCCTTGACCTCATCATCAAAGTCCACTTTTACAGAACTTAATTGATTAGTAACCGTATTAAATTCATTTAAATGATCTACAACAAACCCACCTTCTAACATCTTCGTATTAAATAATAACTTCATTATAAATACCTTATTGGACACTAAGGGTTTTTCATACAGTTTATCCAATGTGTCCATCATCTCCTTCATTGTCTTTTCTTTCCAAATATTGAAAGATACTAACGCTGCCAGGCTCAGCTGTATCATTCTTAGTGCCTTTCTGTCAAGAACCTCCCATTCTCCGTCCTTCATGACCGTCAATTATTTTTCTATTCCACCCAATGGTAGGAATAGATCCTTCTGATATAATAATATTCCATATTCATCTTCCATAATTGTTAGTTTTGGATGTTAAATTTCTTAACCCTAAACTTTCCATCTTCCACCATTGCTCCCACTTGAACCAGGAACCCTCTTTTCCTACGAGTTACCTTTCGCTCTCATACCAGTTGTTAGAAAAACAGGATCACAGAGAAATAAAATAAAACAAATGCGGAAATAAAAAATAGAAGATACATAATACAATAGAGACACAAATACATGTGATTCACCCAGTGTGGGCTACAGTCACCAGAGAAATTGGAAGGTCCTTGCTTTATTATTATCTAACAAATGAAGGGATACAACCTACAGCACACCCGCTATAAATTCCTCTTTTTTTTTTCATAGGCTCCTCTCTTAGAATACAATATTCACAATGATACATAGTCGAAATACATTTCCCTCATAAAAAGAGGGTTTCCTTCTATTGAAAAAAACCCTAACATAACTTCTACTGTCAGATATGCAACCTTATAATGAACGGTCTAGATTTACAATGGAATTACAATAGACATTTACAAGGAAATTTTTCCTTCAATGGATTCGCCCAGAACCCCCATCGGGGAATGTTGTCCCCTGAACCCTCGTCGGGGGCCCGCTTTCCCCTAGACCCCCTAGACCCCGCAGAGGGGGTAACCCCCCTCTGCACTCCCATGTGTGGAGGAGTGTACATTCTTCCATGGTGTAAACTATTCATGGGGTATAAACATGGCTGAAAACAAATACCTCTGAATCAGGAAGATAATCAGACTCCACAACCAACAAGATCTCATTGGTGACTAATGTCGAAGTAGGATTTGTAGGGACTCTTGATCTAGGCACTTGTGAAGTGTCATCCATAGGGACCTAGTGAAGAGGGTTGATGTCAGTAAATTATGATCTATGAGGTGAAAATTGCACTATAGGTGATGGAAAAGTTCTGGTTAGCGGAGGGTTATATGCCAGTGTGTATTCTTCTGCTCTGAGATCTTCGATAGTTACAACCTTTGGTTCCTAAGAATGAACTTTTGAGGGTTCTGTAGTTGAGATATCAACTAGACCAGTTGATACAAAAGCATCGTATTGATCAAGATGACGCCTTAGTGGAGGCAAGGGAGAATTATTTATAACTTCTTTTGGTGGAAGACCTTGAATTCTCCTTGATATACAAGGAGGTTGGTCAACCACTTTGAGTTGTCAACTCTGGGAAACTATGTACACGCCTTTCTAAGCCAGTCTACAATCATGAATCACACCACTAGAAAAATACTAAATGGAAAAAACAGACACAAACGACCTCGCTAATATCTCAACTTAGGTATATTAGTTCTTTATATCACAATAATAACAAGGTAAGGTAAGGATCTTTTGGATGAAGGAATGGGTTGATTAAGCCTCATGGACCAATGAACGAAGGAGTGAGAAGTAGTTATTCCAACCTCCACTAACCATCCTTATCCAATGCAAGTATCCATGCTTCATTGGGAAACCTCTGGTAGTACTGAAAAGTGTCATACGAAATTTTCCCCACGTGCCACGGAAAACCCACATAGTCACCTCTGAGATCCCTAGGAATGGAAATTAAGGTCACCAACTCATAGTCATCATCTGGGGGATACAGTTGATAGTCAGGATTTAATGTATGGACAGGGTAACTAAGACCAAAACTCTTCCATAGGACTGCCTACAAAAGGGTCGGTCTCACTTCATAAAACCTAAAAATAGGTCAAACGTTTCCATAGGAATGACACCAATAGGGACAATATCACTTCAGGAAAATTTCAACCACGTTCGAAATTTGCAGAGGAATTAATCCAAATCAATCAATGTCACTTTAGGAAAAGTCCCCAATATACGATCTATATTCTACGCTCAGTTAAGCTTTGGATGGGTCTCTCCTCATGTCTTCTTTACATGACCTTGTGTTTAGCTCATGTGTTAGAGGAGGCTCCCAGTTATACTTATACGATAGTTGGATTTAAACTCTCCCTAGCTCAAACTCCTACAACTGTTTTATGGCCTTGGAGAAATTAACTCTCCAACCTAAACCAAGTCCCTAGCCTGTAACTAGTCTATTCACCCTACAAAATGAAAATTTCTAATAAATTTTATTTAGCATTCATTTTATGCCGATTTTATTTACTCTTCATTTTGGTTCCATTTCACTTAGCTTTCATTATTTGTTATATCCATTAGTTGTTATTACATTGTTCTTACAGAACCATAAAGTAGTTTGAATTTGCATATCAAAACCCTTAGTGAAAGGAAGACCTCTTAGGACTCTTCTTTTTTCTTTCCAATAGGGATTTACCATTGCAAGTCTAGCGACCTCATTTGAAAGAAATTTTTCCTTTTGAAATATCTTAGCTTGCATGAAACACCTCTTCTGTTTTTCAAAAATAAAGGTCAACACTGAGTACATTTGAATTGGTTTCTTTCTGAAGTAGAAGTTTCTTTCATGTACTTTCTTTTAAATGGTTCATTTTTCAACAGTTCTTTTTTACATCAACAATTTAACTACAACATTCAAACCAAACTACAACAAAATCGTAATAGCACCAACCAAAACAACACTTTGAAACTTACCTGTGAATGTCATTTCTCCCCCAAAGAGATAGTCTTGTAGGATGAAAGGCCTTTAACTAGAGTTCTATATAAGGTGTTATTTTGGCTTCATTAGATGAAGTAGGGTCCCCCACCCCAACCCATACTCTAGTTCTATATCCTTTGAGTTTGAACCCCCATCCTCTTTGTGAGGTATTTATGCATCCAATTCTCACCCTTTACCTCCTTCACTAGGACCATCTCCCCCTAGTTCCCCCACGGTCGGAACTACCCCAACATCCTTGTCTTTCATGGCCAGTTTGAGTATCCTAGAAATCAACTAATTAATCAATGATCCCATCCATCATGACCCTACCTTGCCCCTAATTCCTATTAAACTACTCTCTGATATCCCCAAGTTTGAGGTTAATTTAGCAGAAGAGTTGTCCACCCATGTGATGTCCTTCCACCTATGTTTTTCATATAACTCCATCATGGAGTACTCCATTAGACTCCTCCATTTCCAAATAACCTTGATGGGTGCCACTGTAAAGTGGTACATTAACCAACATGGGAACACTCACCACACCTTTTAATCCATTGTAAAGGTGTTCCTCGCCTTATTTTAGTTGCATGTTTGTCATGACCCATGGATTTAGATCTTGACCTCATGTCTCCAATCCAGTACCACTCGTATCTCAGACCACGTCCATGAGTGACACAAACACCGTGGCTTGTGAAAATCCAATATTGATGGCATCTTCTTGAAGGGTTTCTTACTAAAGTCCATCATTCCTCCCATCACCAAGGATGTTTCTATGGAATTACTTCATAATGAGGAAGAGGCCATCCAGAAGGCCTAGAAATATGACTTGATATACACCTAGTTTGGGTACCTTTACATCATCCTTCCTAATGCACCCCATCCTTGATTACATGACTCATCAACTCTAAGGACTTCCCATGTAGTTTATGGTCTAATCGTCTCTATCTCTATGGCATATCCACCACCACCTCCACCATGACCTAGTGGATATACCCCTCCTTATGGTGGGTCTCCCACTCCTTCTGGATACCCGACCACACCTCAAGACTCATCATGTGCCTCATCTCAGATGATCACTAGTACCTCCTACCCTACACCTCCTATGCATCCACATCACCATGGTTAGGGTCACATTTTTGGAAATCCCTCTTGTGTGGTTACCACCTATCCTTATTACCCTTTTCCTTTTCCACCACCAGTCACATCATCCCCACCCATAGGTGTTCCCCCTACACATTATATTATACTTGTACCTCCTCCCCAAGGACAAGTGTATGTGCAGCATAATACTCCCCTTCCTCCAAACTAAAATAGGAGGAACAACAAAAGGAAGGGGAAGAAAAAAAAACAAAACCTGGGACCCTAGGGAACCCAAAACTCACCTCATAACACTAGGGGCAGCCAGCCTAACCCCAACCAAAGCCAAGAAACCAACCCAATGCCCAAGTAGGGGAAGAAACCACCACTCCACACCAATAAACCTTGTGTTTTTTTTTCTTTATACAAAAATTACACTCATGAGTGTCCCCTCCTCCCCATCATGAATCAATCCTGGGAAGACTCTAAGGCTTCTCAGTGAACCAATGCCCAACTCCCCCCCCCCGCCATTCTCATCACAACTAGCTATTTTCCCAAACCCTTTCCCATCCCAAGAGTTGTTGTCCACTTTTGTTACCCCTCTCCCTACGCCTACCCCCATTCCTCATCCATATGGTAATGGCACCCACCATATTCTTATTTTGGATTCAGCTGATGTGAACCTCGCTACTCAATCCCACCAATACATTATGCCCTCTAAGGCATAACCAACTATGCCTCTTGATCCTCCTTCATCCACTATAGGGACTTTATATATTGCTCATCCATCCACCAACATCTCCATGAAGGTTCCAAAGTTTATACTTTGGCAGAATGTTGTCAACCTTCATGGGAAGGAAACCCATCATTACAGCATTGTGGATGACTTGGCCTAGTCCCCTACTACCATGTCATCCCTTGAGGTCCTTTATATGTTCCCCGCACATAAGAAGTATTTTATTGCTACCTTAGAATCTGTTGATCTCTTAGACGATCCCATGATCACCTTCAATAGTGATCAAGTTGAACCCTTCTTATTTCCCTCTTTTGTTGCCTTCGAGATCATGATGACCATAAACAAATACAACATCCATTGATGTATTTTTGGAAGGAGCATCCACATATGCCATGTCTGCTCAATTCTGGTAGTGGATAGCCTCCCCTATGCTTGCTCCATCTACAATCTCCCTCCGAGCATATGATGGTCGACCTTCCCAACCCCAAGACATTTAACAAAATTATCTTATAATCAATCTAGGGGGGGAATAAGTCCATGTTGATGTTGAGTTCATTCAGGCCCCTATATATTACAACCTCTTGTTAGGATGAATCTTCATGTACATCATTTTGTTGTAGAAAATATGCAACAAGGGTGAGAAAACTTGCATCTCTAGTGTTTGTTCTAGAACATAAACAAAAATGGGTAAAAATCAAATAAAACTTACTTTTATAAATGGATGCAGATTCGTTTAGATATTAATCTACCATAAAAGAAATAAAACAAAGGATATAACAGCTACAAAATATAGTATAAATATCCAAAGAATGTGATCAATCTCTATACCCAATGGAAAGAATCATATAAACAACACATGTAAAGAAATCGTTGAAGAAAAGAATCTCCTAGTGGCCTCTCTATGGGAGGTAGGGATAATTTTAAGGATGGAAATTTATCTCAGAATGTAGAAAACTTGGAAAATCTTACTAGTACTTAATATGCAAACTATAAAATGTTTGGAAATATGTTTGTAAAAATATTCAAATTTCTAAGGATTTAATATATTTTCTATAAAGTTTGGGCTACTTTTAAGGTAAATTAATTGTATTCTATAGAATTTGGGAGAATCACTTTTAGAAAAAATGGAAATTGGCAAATATTGTTTTTGGAAAAATCATTGAAAATTAGCTCGTGGGCGATATATAGCCCCTAAAATTTTCCTTGGTGGGAGGGTTCTTCTTCTTTCTAGATGTGTGGTGAATTCTTAGCTTCTCCTATTCAATGGTTGAAAGCAAAAATGGTGAAATGAGGCCAAAAGATCAGTAGAAATTCTGGAGGAATTTCAATACTTTCATTTGAGGATCATATCGAATGGGGAAAACCTCTCTAATTTAAAAGAAAAATAGTGATTATTGTTGATAGGGTCAAAACAATAAAATATGATTATTCGACCAAATCAATTTAACCACTATTTAATTATTTTTCCTTTTTTGAATAAAATAAAGACGAAAAAGTCGTAGAAATGATTTATAACTTTAATTAAATGAAAATAACTTTAGGAAAAGTGGTTTCCTAAGTTATTTTAGGGAAAAAAAGGTGTGAAAGGGTGTTTAGACATGGGAAGCACATACTATAGATGGTGTATCTCAGTAATCCTACAAATATGGGCTAGGTGAGCAACATTTTCATCATAACACAAAGAATGGAAACAAGAGAGACAAGAGAGATAAGATTTTGTGTGGTAAAGATCGGATGTGGGGAAACATTCATGGAAGTTTTTCTTCTATTCTTCAGGAAAACTCTCCAATCTTACAATGCAAGAGAATCCCCTCATGTGCATTACCTCACATTGCACTTTCACACTTGCACTATATCAATAGGGCCTCCTTCACCTCTACTATATTCTAGCATAGATCCTTCTTAACTCTGGATCTATCATGCGTCGAGAGGCATCAAAAAACTTGAAGAAATGTTTGCATCTCGAAGGATTTGATGTCTCTCATCGCATGATAGAACTGGAGTTAATATGGATCTACGTTGGTTCCTACTATGTGTGTGTGTGTGTGTGTGTGTGTGTGTGTGTGTGTGTGTGTGTGTGTGTGTCAACTCCATGTTGAGCACAGAATGAATTTCACATCTCCCTCATACTTAATCCAACATTCAAATGTTTTAACCATAAGAATTTTTTTTAATTTTAATTGTTATATATATATATATATATATATATATATAGTTGATGTTTAAATATTTACTTGATACTAATATTTTTTTAAATGACATGTGTTAACTCCATATTAAGCATTGAAGGACTTACACGTCTCCCTTAATTGGAGAAGTAGAAAGCACCTATGTGCAGAATAAGAATTTTTTTTACTTTCAATTACTCTCTCACTATATAAAGTTGATATAAAACTATTTTACTTAAAGGTGAATGTTGATATAAAATTATTCTACTTAAGGTGGATGTTAAAATATTTTTTAAATGTCACTTGTCAACT
>ML807065.1:116299-127139 GCA_009831015.1 Picea engelmannii | reverse complement strand
ACCAAAATTAATATTTTTCTCTTCTCCATTAACTTGAAGCTTCTAAAATTTTAAGATCATATTTGAAAGGAAATTATAAACAATGTTTGTTTAGAACTTATAGTTAGTTTAAATTCATTTTTTATTTTATTGTTCTAGATTTTGTTTTATTCACAATTTTTTAGGTTATTCATTTAGGTTTATTTTTGTTTCACAGGTTTCTATTATCAAATATTTTATACGGATCTAATCATGGCTTGATTTTATTATCCAAATACGTTCAAGATGATTGATCCAAAAATAATATTGGATTGCTACAAATAATTTTATGAGCAACAACAAATAAAATTTGGAAAGGCATCAAGATCAAATAGGTGATTTTGCAGGACTGATTTCATCCAAACCATGAGGAATTTGAAGAAACGGTTGAAAACACAGAACCGAAATGGAACCATTTACCTTCCGTGTAGAAATTTTCCCAAAACAATGCACTATTTGGGAGATATTGATGTCTCTTTACGAGGAAAATTTCAAGTGGCGAAAATTATTAGTGACGCCCAGACTGTTCACTCATTGTATAAATATATGAGAAAGTTCAAAGCCAAGGGGATCCAAGAAATTGAGAGGAGGATTTTAATCCTTTCTCTTTTGTATATTATTTATTTTGTAAACTTTTATTCTTTTCAAATGGAGTAACGGATGGTTGGAATATTTGGGAGAATGGACGAGTATTTTCAAAGAAGAATATGAAATTCCAGGTTGCTTAATGGCTTTTGTCCTGTGAGTAAATTGATTTTATTTTCATTATAATATCTTCATATTCTTTGAATAATTGATTATGCATTGATTTAAATTAGCTTTAGTCTATTTTATCAATACATGGTTAATTGTTATCATATATGTATTAATTTTTTCAATCTTTAAGAGTCTATTATCTTAAAAATTCTTCCAAGACTATAATATGGGCATGTGATTTTGAGAAAGAATATGGCAAAGTAATTCATATTTGGCTTTAGACCTATGTGATGCTTATTCCATTTCATTCTTTCACTACTGTTGTATTATGAGAATGTTATTATGGTTGATTTTAGCTTTAGCTTGTCATCATATGGTGTTTTCATACTGTTAAATGTTATATGTTGTCCATAATTTCTTATTCCATTTTTATGTGTGATCAATCGATCATTTGATTATTGTAGAATTTATTTCTAATGTTAAATGATGAATAATATAAATACTCATAATTGAGTTTTCTTTCGTTCTTAAATATTGATTATCTTAAGATCACATGATTTTTAATTAGTTGTCTTCCTATTATTATTAATTTACTCCAAAATCAAACACTTCTTCGAATGTATTCTGGAAGTGCTAGTATTGTTTTGTTATAGGTTTCCCTTAACAACAGTACAGGCAGAAGCTCATACAACACAGAAAGATAATACCAGTTTCGTTGATCAGCTACAAGTTATTATGTGTGTTATTTAGTTAAGTTGTTTATGAATGAAACGATGATTACATTAATTAGCTTTGATTGTTTTTGTGTCACTGTTTCAATTGTATTCATTTAGTATTTATTCATTTAATATCTTTAAAAAAAATCCAAAAAGAAGTGTTGTTCATATTTGATTCAGAAACTTTATCAAATAATCATTTTCACAATATTTCATGCAAACCTTGTAAACTGTATATAAACTATTCATAATCATTTGTATATTCACATTCTTAGATAAATATTTGTAATTATTGTGTCAATTGTTAGAATTTTTTCTTTAGTTAGCTTATTTCATTTTTCTATCTTTAGGACCCTAGTTGGATAATGGATTCATTAAACCCGTCATAATAGGTTACACCAAATGACTTGGGTTATTTAGACAACCCCGGACCAGATCTATTCTTCCAGTTGACAGTATGTCAAATTTGCCCGTCAACGAGCAGATAAAGGATGAATTCATGAACATGGCCTTTATAGCTATACTATAAAAGCTCTAGGTCCTTCATAGAACATGATGTCAAATAGGGTTTGAGAAGAGATCTATGAAGGTTGTGTTACCCTATTCATGAACACAACCTTTATAGCTATACTACTTCTTTGCTTCCATGAGTGGCTAACATGTTTTCAACTTCTATTGTTGAAAAGGCTACGATTGTCTATCTCTTACTCATCTAGCTTATTGCTCCATCGAAAACCTTGAATATATATCCATTGGTCAACCTTCGTCAATCCATATCTCCAGCCCAGTGGGCATCAGCAAAGCCATGTACATTTAATTACCACTGTCACCTCCAATTTTTCCTTGGTAGCATATAGCATAGCCCTTCGTGCCACACAAATACCTGAATACTCTCTTGAAAAATTTTCAGTGCTCCTTTCGAGGTGTTGACATGTGCTTGCTCAACACTCCCACTACATGGGAAATGTCTAGTCAAGTGAATACCATCACATACATTAGACTACCAACAGCACTTGCATAGGGAACATGTGCCATGTCCTCTATTTCTTCTTGTGTCTTTGGACATTGTTCAGCAGTTAGCCTTGCTCCCACAGGAATTAACACCTTCATCGGTTTGCAATCCTGCATGTTGATCCATTTCAGGATTGTTTCAATATACTTTGTCTTATTCAACCAGCTCTTTTTAGCAACTCGATCTCTCTTAATCTCCATTCCTATAATGAAGTTAGTTGCACCGAGATCCTTCATGTCTAACTTGAAGGATAGCTTCTTCTTCACCTCCTTTATCATTTCCATGGTGTTTCTAATTATCAACATGCCATCGACATACAAAGCTACATATATGAAATGCCCACCTTCTTCCTTGGAATATATGCAATGATCATCTTTGCTTCCCACAAATCCCAAACTAAGGATGTATGTGTCGAACTTTTGGTACCACATGCTTGGTGATTTCTTTAGACCATAAAGGAATCTTTTCAGTTTACACACCAACTCTTGCTTTCCCTTTACTAGAAATCCTTTATGTTGTTTCATGTATATTTCTTCTTCCAAGTCCCCATGTAGGAATGTTTTCTTCACATCCATCTGTTCTATTTCCATATCAGATGCTCTAGCCAAAAACATTAGTACTCTAATCGAAGTTAATTTTTCAACAAGGGAAAGAATCTCACCGAAGTCAACTCCCTCAACTTGGGAATATCCTTTCACTACCAGTTGAGCTTTGAACTTCTCGACTTGTCCTATGGAATTCATATTCTTCTTGAATACCCATTTTCTACCAACGGAATTTCTTCCTCTAAGTAACTTGACTAAATCCCATGTCTCATTCTTGTACAAGGATTCCATCTCTTCGACCATGGCCTCCTTCCATATTTTACCCTCTACCGAGTCGATTGCCTCACCGACCGACTTGGGCTCATCATCAATGGAAGTTAACATGAATGTGAAATGGAAGTTGGGTGGACTATACCTTTCGATTGGTTTTCTTACTCTTTCTGACCTCCTTACCACTAGATTCTATTGTTCCACCTCTTTCTCTGATTCAGTCAACTCATCTGAATCATCTTCTTTCTTCCTCAGTTCAAACCACACCGTCTCAAGATTATTCTCGATCTGAAAAATTTCCTTGGACTCAGACTTACCTCCAATTTCTTTGAAGACCACATCTCGACTGTACATTGTTCTCCTTGACACAATATCCTATAGCTTATATCCTTTCATCCCTTCTTTGTATCCAATGAAAATGCATTTGACTACCTTCTTTTCTAGCTTGCTCCTCTTTTCCTTGGGAACATGCACAAATGAATCACAACCAAATACTTTGAGATGTGCAACCGAAGGATTCATACCCGACCATACCTCATGTGGCGTCGCGTTGACTAGTGCCAATAAAGGAGACATATTCACCAGATATATTGCAGTGTTGAATGCCTCTCCCCAGGATTCTTGTGCGATCCCATCACCATTGATCAAACTCCTTGCCTTATCCATAAACATTTTGTTCATTCTCTCAACAACTCCATTTTTTTGTGGGGCATATGGTATGGTATTTTTGAGTGATATGCCACACTTCTTATAGAACTGATGAAATTATTTTCCATAGAATTCATCACCATTGTCAGTTTTTAGTACCTTAATCTTCTTATCTATCTAGTTTTCTACAAGATCTTTAAACTCTTTAAATTTCTCGAAAACCTTTGATTTCTTCCTCAGGAAATATGTCCATGTCTTCCTAGAAAAATAATCTATGAAGGAGACATAACACAGGGATCCACCAAGTGAAGGCATTGTGACCGGGCCAAACACATCACTATGCACCAGTTATAGAATCCCATTTTCCCTTGTCGCTCCAAATGGGAACCTCACCTGACTTTGTTTCCCATATATGAAATGTTCACAAAAGTCGAATTCTAAACCACATTTAGGAAAACCTTTGACCATACCTTTTATGTGCATAGCTCAAAGTCCTTTTTCTCCAATTTGTCCCATCCTCTCTTGCCATAGCATGGTCGGGTTGATTTTATCATGTATTGTCGAGTCGGTTTGTACTGAATCAACCTGATTTGAGTCGAGTTGAGTCGAAATCGAGTCAAATTCAGGAGAAACAATGTTGTTGAATCGAATCAGTATTCCCTAATATCTTGTATAGGGTTCCAAACTGAATTCCTTTCATTAAAACCATTGCACATATGACCATCTTGCATGAATCCTTCTGAAAC
This sequence comes from Picea engelmannii, assembly GCA_009831015.1. NCBI lineage: Eukaryota > Viridiplantae > Streptophyta > Pinopsida > Pinales > Pinaceae > Picea > Picea engelmannii. The sequence continues at coordinate 122,488 of ML807065.1, read as the reverse complement.
ATAGTGTGTACTCCAACATCACTCATCTTACTAACATATATCAAATTTCTTTCCAAACCTGGAATGCATAGCACACCTGGTAGGGTTCTTTTCCTCCCATCCTATAGTATCAATCAAACTCTTCCTCATTCAAAAAAAAATTTTATCGAGTCGTCCCCCAAGGACATATCACCTCCATCATATCATTCATACTCACAAAACCATTCTCTATGTGGTGTCATATGATAGGATGCTCCTCAGTTGATCAACCAAACACATTGATCTGACTGTGTATTGGTCAACTCCATGTACACATCACCTCTTTTATCTGGGGTTGTCTTTCTCTCAGTCTACTGCTTCTCATTGGATCTTGTACCGACTTCCATCACCCTCGACTTACAGTCATTTTTGTAATGCCCAACTTTACCGCATTTCTAGCATCTTCTTGTCAATTGAATCGGGTATTTAAATCTACCCTTCGACTTAGACTTTCTACTGAAGAATTTTCCTTTATCTCTTTCAACCAGTCAACCTCTCGCCACTAAATCAAATTTGGTTGATAATTCGATGTTCTTTCTTCTCATTGCTTCTGACAACATAGAAGAAACCATGACTTCTAGCGCTAGTGTGGTTGTGTTGCTCCCTATAGCCATGACTAAGCTATCCCAGTAGTCTGGAAAAAAACATAATAGGATTATACACTTCTCCTCCTCGGTGATTTTAATATCCAATGATGACAACTGGCTTAAAATAGTGTTAAATGCATTTAAATTCTCAATCACTGAACTACCATTGCTCATTCTTAGAAGATACAATTTCATTTTTAGAAACAACTTATTTACCAGATATTTTGACTTGTATAAGCTTCCCATCTTGTCCCATAGTTTCATGGATGAATCTTCACTTGAGACATTCAGTAGTACTGAATATACAAGACAAATTTGAATCGTACTTATTTATCTTCTTTCGAGTTTCTCCCATTCTTCCATCGACATGCATCTCGACTGGGTACCTGGACAGACTGTTATCCATTGTTCTCGATCTACAAGAAGATATTCCATTTTAAGCTTCCAAAGCTCAAGATTCTGGCCATTGAATTTTTCTATCTCTATTCTTGAACTGCTCGCCATTATTTTCCGTGATATTTAACACAATTTATTACTTTCAACTCTTACTATACCTAGGGTTTAGCTCTCAGATTCAACATTGGTAAATCAAGATCTGATACACACGTCAAATCATAAAAAAGCTATGATATCGCTTGTCATAGCTTAACTTCACTCTGATACCACTTGTCAGGAAATGAGATACACTTGCACACTAAACCTAGCAAAAGATAAGAATAATTTAATCAAGAACGTAAATGACAAAGCAATCACACAGTACATAGATGTTTTACCCTGGAAACTCAAACCAAGAAAACTAGCATTCATTGAGTGTTTTGATCTCTTGTTGTCTTATTCAATAAGAATAAAAGGTTACATGTCTAACCTTGGTCCACACCTAAGACACAATAGACATCATACCCTCTTGATTGTTCAAGAACAACCTTGTAGCCAATATGGATTACATCTACATGACCAACAACCTACATCTAAAGATTTCTCTAAAGACTAGTTATCCTACGATTCATTGATTATCACCCTTTATGACCTTACAACACACCTCTTTATAGGCTTTACAACAAGGAAAACCCTAAATACTTGGTTCCCAAAAATGGTTACAGATCCATGCATATCATTGGCTACAAATCTCATGAATCTCAGGTGTTAGAAAAATAGGATCGCGGAGCAATAAAATAAAACAAATGTGGAAATAAAACACACAAAATACACAATACAATAGAGACACGGATATATGTGGTTCACCTAGAATGGGATACGTCCACCAGAGAAATTGCCAAGTCCTTTCTTTATTATTATCCATCAAATGAAGGGATACAACCTATAACACACCCGACGTAACTTCCTCTTCTTTCTCTCATAGTCTCCTATCTCATGATACAATATTTGTAATGATACATAGCTGCAATACATTTCCCTCATAAAATAGGGTTGCCTTCTAGGGAAAAAACCCCTAACACAACTTCTATCATCAGATCTATGACCTTATAATGAACTGTCCAGATTTACAATGAAATTACAATATACATTTACAAGGAAATTTTTCCTTCAGGGGCCCGCTTACCCCTAGACCCTGCAGATGGGGTGACCCCCCTATGCACTCCCCCACATGGAGGAGTGTACATTATTCTTGAGTGTAAATTCTTCATGGGGTATAAACATGGCTGAAAACAAAGACCTCTAAATCAGGAAGATAATCAAGCTCCACAACCAACGATATCCCACTTGGAGACTGATCTCAACAACTCCACCGTTGTTGTATTTGTTGGACTATGAACCTTCTTGGACCTAGAAAATTTCTCATCTTCATCTTCATTCTTGAAGACCAACTGAAACTAAGCGAGAACTCAATTTCCCCTCGGTTACTCCCTTTGTTAACATGTATGTTGGATTATGGCTAGTGTGTATATTTTCAAACTTCAGATGTCCATCTTCTAGGACGGATCGTATGAAATCGTACTTGAGCTGTATATTCTTAGTCTTTGAATGGAAGGTCAATTTCTTTGCAAGATGAATGGCACTCTCACTATCACAATACAAATTGTTATTCTCCTGCTTCTTTCCCCATTCCTCCATAAACCTCTATAACCAAATCATCTTTTTACTAGCCTTTGTAGTAGTAACATACTCTGCCTTTGTTGTTGAAAGTGAAACAACATTTTGCAATTTCGAAATCCAGCTTATTATTGTTCCACCTATAGTAAAAACATACCATGTGGTGCTCCTCCCACTATCTTTATCACCTTCCATATATAAATCAACATATCCTTATAGAATAGTGTTTGCACCTTCAAAACATAATGCATGAGTAGCAGTACCTCTCAAATACCTGAGAATCCACGTTACTACCTCCCAATGTTCTTTACCCGGATTGTTCATATACCTACTTACAACTCCCACTGCATGTGCAATATCTGGTCTTGTGCAAACCATCACATACATCAACCTACCAATTGTTGATGAATAAGGGGCCCTGGACATGTATTCTATCTCCTCCTGTGTCTTGGGACACATTTCCTTAATTAATTTGAAATGGTTGGCCAAAGGTGTACTAAATGGTTTTGCATTCTTTATTCTAAACATCTCCAACACCTTCTCTATGTACTCACCTTGAGACAATGTCAATTTGCGATTTTTCTTGTCTTTTGTTATTCTCATACCAAGGATTTTCTTTGCAGCACCCAAATACTTCATTGCAAATGAATTAGATAATTTCTTCTTGAGCACATTTATATCCTGCATATTATACCTTGCAACAAGAATGTCATCTACATACAATAGCAAGATAACATAGCTTCCATTTTCTATCCTTTTAAAATAAACATGGTGATCTGAATGACATCTACTATAACCTTGTTCTATCATAAACCTATCAAACTTCAAATACCACTACCTTGGAGCTTCCTTTAGGCCATACAATCTCTTCTTCAACCTGCATACCAAATTATCCTTCCCTTTGACCTCATACCCCTGTGGTTGCTGCATATAAATATATTCCTCCAAATCCCCATGGAGAAAAGTTGTTTTTACATATAATTGTTCAAGATGCAAATCTTCTACTGCCACAAGACTTAAAATAGTCCTAATTGAAGTCATTTTAACAATAAGAGAAAATATTTCATCAAGATCTAATACCTTTCTTTTGTGCAAACCCATTTACAACAAGTCTAGCCTTGTACCGATTTTTGCCTCCATCTTCTTCCTTCAACTTGTAAACCCATTTATTCTGCAATGCTCTTTTTCCTATAGGAAACTGAACCAAATACCAAATCTGGTTATTTACCAGGGAATCCATTTCCTCTTTCATACCTTGCTCAACCTTCTTTTTACTGTCTACCTACATTGCCTGTTCATAACATTCTAGTTCACCAGAATCAGTCAACAATAAATAATACAATGAAGGAGAGTATCGTTCAGGGGGTCTAATTAACCTATTAGATCTTCTAACAACACTTGCAGGAGTTTGAGGTACATGGTACTCCTGTTGTTGTGAATTTTGATTTTCTGGTTCCTTTCGAATTTATTTTTCAGTGATCTCATCAAGCACTGTGTATTCTGGTTTTTCTTTTTCCTTTTTGTTTCCCTGAAACTGATCTTTGTACATGACCTTCTCATTGAATATGACATCTCTACTCCTAATGATTTTGTTATTTTCATAATCTCATAAGTGATAACCAAAATCATTAACATTGTATCCAATAAAGGTACACTTCTTGGATTTTGCCTCAAGCTTTGTTCTATTTTATTTATCAATATGGACAAATAATTCACAACTGGAAGTCTTCAAATAATAATAGTTTACCTTTTTACCTATCCATTCCTCCTCTGGAATTATACCATCCAAAGAGCTTGAAGGTCCTATGTTTATTAACTAAACAAAAGTATCTACAGCATCTTCCCATAACTGTAAGGGAAAACCAGCATGCAATCTCATACTCCTTGCATGCTCCATGATTGTCATGTTCATCCTTTCTGACACACCATTTTCTTTTGGTGTTATTGGATCTGTATTCTCTCTAAAAATCTCATGGTGTGAACAATAATCATCAAAATCCTTGATGCAATATTCCCCTCCATTTTCTGATCTGAGAAGCTTCTGTTGAAGGAAAATCTCCCGGACAGGTAGACCTCCTCAAAGAGATAGACTCTTAACTCTAAGACAGAAAGGGCTTATCATGGTCATTGACTTCATTTTAGATCTAGGTGGACTAGTGTGTGAGAAGGAAGTAGAAAATAAACACCTTTTATCGGTGTTTGTCCCTGCACACTCCGAGTTGAGATCCAATCTTTCTCTCTTCAATAAGCTCTGTAGACAAACAAAGTACGATCACTTCCTACTCTATCAAGATTAGTCTGAAATAGGTATATCTACTAAAGAGACAAATTCATATGAGATTGAACATGAATTATAAAGAAAAAGGACAAGAAAATTATATTAATGAGGACAAAACATTGCTTACAGTCGTAGATGGATTGCAGCAGTTTTGTCAAGCCCTCCTTGTCTACCCCTTGCTCAAAAGGTCCACGATATGAATGATGATATCTTCAATGATTTCTCCCTATGAGATCATAGGTCTCTTTCTCCCAAATCATCTATGTTCCAGCACCACTTATGAGATCATAAGTTTGGTGTGATTCTCTCTTTTCCAACCCCCTTTCACCATTAGAAAGCTTGCTTATATAGCCTTGGAGAGGCTTTAACCACTTGAGATATCCTTGGGGAAGTTGAGGATTTTCCTCCTTCAGTTGAGGATCTACCCTAAGATCATGGCTGGACTAGGGATTCGAATCCAACTGCCTTCCAAGAATGAAAGGATCCTTCCCCCATTCATCTCAACAACTTAACTACTGCCCAGAATAGGTAGCACTCCCTCAAAAGGGCACTCAAAGCATTATAATGCTCCCTAGTAGTGTATAGGGGAGTGCCAGCACTCTTGAGGATAGGAGCGCTCCTGCAAAAGGGCTGATGCAGTGCTATAATACTCCCTGATGGCTTATGGGGGGGCGCCAACACTCCTGAGATAGTTATAGGGGAGCGCTACCCTCCAAAAACTTAGTATTTTGAGTGTTTTCAGATGGAAAAAGGTTCATGAGTTCAGTTAACCTTTCCTCCTCTTCTAAATCAAGTGTTTGACATGTTCCAAGTGTCCTCCTAATCTCGTTTATAGGCATGACATAGGCATCATGGCAATATGCTTCCCTTGACACTTGCGACACTTGTAAGAAAAATGTGACACTTGCGACCTTTGTAATGATGACACTTGCGACACTATCAAAGTGAGTAATTTCGATGTGTAACATATTTCCCCCCAAAGTATGAAGTTAGAAGATGGAAATTGATAAATGAAATGCTTTGTAGACTTTCAAGCAAGGGTATAGACGCACAGAACCTGACAGAAGTTGCACACAAACATCCAACAAATATTATGACATGTTTCAAACCGAAGGCAGGCATACCTATGCTTGGGTGATCAAGACTTGCAAGATATGGCTGCCATAAAATACACTGCGGATCCATAATTGTATTGATAAAAAGGTATAGCCACTGAAAATACACTGTGGATCTATACTCCCATGACCTGAACTG
>ML807065.1:103981-116249 GCA_009831015.1 Picea engelmannii | reverse complement strand
AGACATAGAGATGTAATTGGTAGATCAAATGAACATGGACTGACATGGGTATTGAGACAAGATATTTGTGATGGCTAACTCACGAGATGGATACTTCACTTGAACACTGAGGCACGACAGCAGAAACATGACATGGACCAAAACTTGATGATGCAGTGGATGCTATGACTTACATCGGGTGACCCAGAGGAGTGAAAGAAACTCAAAGGATTGGCTCAGTGCAGAGATTCAACGTATTATAATGCGTGCAAAATACAAAGTGTCGTGTTCAAGGGTGACTCTAAGAATTACCTGGTAATGTTCTCAAGAAACTGCTTGGCTTGCTTCTTTCAAAATTTTCCCCCATCCAGATAGACGAGTACCTCTTTTTAATTTAACGAGCTCAAGGAGGATAACACATGCTCGATAAAAATCACCTTCGGTAAGTTCCTCTTCCTTTGTTTAATGAACTGGAAGAAGTAAGGGTTCGATCCCATATGGGCCTGTCGATGTTTTGTTTAGCGAGTCCAAAGACAGAAAACTCGAAGGTTTTTCATGATTATAGAGTCTGGAAAAACACTTAAAAGAGAACTCTCTCAGTTCCTTTTTTGAAAAGTAGTCTGACGAGACCGAAAAAGAGATAAACTATCACTCAACATACATTTTCTTCAAATACTTTAACGAGCATGAAGAGAACAAGGTCGCTCGGTAATCTTTTCATATTTAGAGAGTCTGAAAAGAACTTAAAGATGACTCAAGTGTTGTCCTTTTTCATAATGTTAGTCTCTCGAGGCCAAAAAAGAGATAAATTATCACTCGAAAGATGTCCTTTCAGATCGTTTAACGAGTGGGAAAGGAAGCAAGATCACTCGGAAATCTTTTCATGTTTAGAGAGTCTGAAAAGAGATTAAAGGAGACTCCAGGGGGTTCCTTTTTCCTGTATCCATACAAGTCCGAAAAAGAGATAAAAGTCTACCTGGATGCATTCTCATGTATTTACGAGCACAAGAAAGAACAAAGACTAAGCTCGGTATGCCCCCATATTGAAAGCTAGTGGCTTAACTCCAAAAAGATCAGCAAAGGCTGGAGACATACCCTCCAAGCTTCAATTCATTCACCGATTTTGATGTCGTCACCAATTTCTCGACTAGATAAGAAAAAGGAGAAAGGTGGATGAAAAGAAGGTTTAAGACTGTTTCATTTTTTAACGAGCTTGACACAAGAAAAGAACTATGCTTAGGACATCTATTTCATTTTTTAACGAGCTTTCCACAGAGAAGATAAACTATGCTCGTGGTTGCTTCTTGATCATGGCTTCCAAAAGGATAACGATCTGGAAGGATACCATGTCAATGGACAAAACTCGGTCATGGCTTCCAAGATATCTTCACCGGATGGAAGACAATCACTCTGGAAGGAACACATGTCGAGGGTCGTGACAGGAGGAAGGAGATCATGCTCCAATAATCCTACCGAAGAGATCACCATGTCAACTACCAGATCCAAATCATCAGAAGTTGAGGTCATGGGAGACAACGCCACATAATTGAAATGCAATGGGGGCGATATTGTCTGCATATAGGAACCACTTAGGGAGCTAACCCAGTCGGGGTTGATGAATGAAAGTTGATCATTAGTCACAATTCTTCCATTGTGAGGGAAAGATATCACACGGAAAAGAGTGGATACAATAGCTTTCATGGCATAGACATAATCCCGCCCAAGGAGTAAAGAAAAATCCAAGGGGTCTCGGACTACCATGACATCAATAAAGATAGTTTTCCCTCCGAAAGTTACAGGAAACTGAGGAAGGATCCCTAAAGGTTGACTAGTTCTTCTGTTAAAAGCTAACAAATTCTGTGTAACCGGTGCAAGCTACGGACAACCCAAAGTGTACCAAGCAATAGAAGACAAAATACTAATGGGCACACCTTCATCTATCAGCATTTGAGGAACATCTCGACCATGAACCTGTACTGCAATCTGGAAAGGTATGTGAGAGGGAAGACAAGGTCCAGTTAGCACACCCCAATCAAAAAGGATGGCTTTAGTACTTGGAGGGAGTTTCGTAGGAGAAGGAGGAATGCCCCCCGGCACGGTAGAGTCTATATTAACGAGAAAAACATGGGTAGTATCGGGTTTACTCTCTAGAAGGAGAGCAAGATCAACCAATTATTGGATCGGATCAACCAATGGTGGACTTGGATAGACCACTTTGGCACTCTTTAGAGGAAGAGTGGGACTGACCGAGGAAAGGACTGGATCAGTCACTTTGACATTCTTCAATGGGGGAATGGGATCGATCGATGGCAAAACTGGATCGACCACCTTGGCACTCTTCAAAGGAAGAGTGGGATTGACCAAGGAAGGGACCAGATCAATCACTTTGGCACTCATCAAAGGAGGAGTGGGATCGACTGATGGTGGAACCGAGTCAACCACTTGAGTTTCATTCTCCAAGGGAAGAATGGGGTCGACGGGTGGAAATGAATCAACCTCTTTGGTGTCACTCTCTAATGGGAGAGTGGGATCAATCAAGGATGAAAACAGATTGACCACTTTGGTGTCACTCTTTTGATGAAGAGCAGGGTTGATCGATGATGGAACTGGATTAGCTACTTGGGTTTGTAGTTCAATCAAGGAGGAAACTATATTGACAATCTGATCAACCGGACTGACCAAGGATGGAACCGGATTGACCAGTCCATCAACCAATGATGGGTCGGAGGAAAGATTACGATAACCTTTTGGAAGTTGAAGTTTTTCCAAAAGAGAAGAAGCCTCACCCATGTGAGGACAAAGGTGAGAGTAATGATTACCTTTACATAACATGCAAGGGAACTTGACAGTTTGCTTCTTCTTACCAACCTAAACATCACTAGTTGATGGGGTATCATCAACATGACTGATAGAGGTTGATGACATGGAGGACCACATTTCTAAGATCTGGGTAAGACCGGGGCAATCCCTCAGAAAGTGGTCACCCTTACAAAGGCTGCAAGGGAATTTGGGTTTTGGATTCTTCATTTTAATCTTATTGACCTCATCAACACTCCCAGTACTATTAACAGTAACTGGTTTCTTAGAGCCAACATCTGATGTTTTTGGGGTCTTTGTCCTTTTCAGGTTCTTCTTCTTCTTCTCTTTCTGTTTCTTCTTCTTCTGATCAACCTAGCTACTTTCTTTAGAGATTTCACTAGGCGAAGAAGGAGAAATGGAAGGAGACTTAATGGGCGAAGAAGGTGAAAATTCGACGTGAGGTTGATGTGTGGGTGGTGTACCGACATCTAAAGTATTAGGTGCAGTTGAAACATTGGGAGGATTCGGGATCACTGGAGTGGGGAACAACCAAACTGGTAATCTAATAGTGAGTCCTAGAAGACTTAGTGTGGCAACATATGGAGGACCAAAGTTTCCAAATGAAGGAAAGGTATAAGGTTCCCCAGAAGAAGGGGTTCCTCCATTGGTACTCCCAAGATTCGATGCCATTATCACTGACTCAACCTAAGGTCCACTAAGTAAAACAAACAACACAAACTACGAATATGAGAAGTAATCAATCAAACAAAACTTCCTTATATGATGAAACCACTAGTTGGTGATGAAATCCAATGTCATGAGATCAAAATAGGAAGGGGTGGGGATAGAGAGGGTGGATCAGTTACGTTGGCGACCTACTTAATGGACTTACACCTTGGTGCAAGCTTACACACAGTAAAAGTGGATTTACCCTCCAAGGAGCCCGAGTGAGTTTGACCAACGTCTATTCCAGGTACAGTGAGACTTCCCTTCACCATCACCTTGTGTGAGACCCTAAAGATTGTGGATACTAAGGTCACCAACTCGTAGTCAGCCCCTGGGCGGGTACAGTCGACAGTCCAGTCGGAACGTATGGGTAGGATAACAAGTCTGAAATCAACTTGAAAGGCTCCCACACATAATCATGGGTATACCTTCTAGTGACCCCCAATATATGATCCAACCACTACAAACAGTTGGGCCACGGAGGGATAATCTCCGTAACTCACCTATATACGATCTCGTGCATAACCCTTGTGTGAGAGGGGGATCCCAGCAAGCCAATACGACAATTGGATTTGACTCTCCCTACTGCAAGATACTAAGTTTGTTTGATAGATTTGGAAAGCTATATTTTCAACCTATTCCAAATCCCTACACCTTAAACTAATGTAGGTTTGCTAACAAAGATGTAAAAAGTCTGATAAATTTTAGTTAAGCATTGATTTTAATGGATGTTGTTTACTCAGAGGGTGTATGAAAGTGAAACTGATGGAATGATGACTCAATTCCCAAAAATATGCATGAATTATGATAAGCAATTATTTCTTTTCAATGAATACCTATTTAAGGGAAAGAGGAAGAGTCGTTTTCACTATCAAACACTTGATAAGGAATGCCCTCAATCAATTTTGTTCTCAATCAAATCCAATATGATTCTACAAAATTTCAGAAATGAAAACTAATATGCAAACTAATCACTAATATGTAATTTTGTCATTTGTATGTGAATGATAATCAACTCAATGCAAAATTTCTCCCAACTACCCTTTCAGATCAAGGAGATTCAGACAAGAATAGGCAGAATTCGCACAAACAACACACCCTTCTTGCGATCAAACAAGAGAAAGAAAACCAAAAATGCAAAGGGAAGGAGAAAGAGATTGGACAAGATGACCTCAAAGAACCAAATGAGAAGATGCACAGACTTTTGGTGTCCTTCACTAGAGTTCTCGCTCAGTGGAATAGGAGAGAAGAAAGCAGTGGATTGATTTCAAGCTCTCAACAGCAAAAACTCAAAAATAAGGGAGAAGGGCATAAAATATGAACAACAAGGTGTTTACTTCTCAATAGGAAGCATGTCAAAGGTCAAAGTAATAATCATGAATCACAAAGCAGCTCAGCAAGTGAAGAAACAGGGTCTGGACCTCCAAAAAATGGAATTTTTTAAGAGATTTTGGGCAAAAAGGGTTGGCGCTCTGGTATAAGGGCCACTAGAGAATTATAAAGATCTGTCTAACACTTCCAGGGAGTGATGGCACTCTGCTAACATGGGCATGGGGGCGCCAGGCTCAAAAAACTCATAAAAATGTCCAAAAACCCAAAATTTGAATCAAATTTTGACAGTCAAGCTGAGTGTGATGGGGTAAAGAGTCAATCAGCAAATGTAATCAGATATGAAGAGGTGAACAAGTTCAAAAAACAACCAAAGGGAAAGATAAGGTCTTATGAGGAAAAATCAAAACCAAAAGTTTCGATTCGATTCTTCCCCAGTGGAATCGCCAATTTCTGTTGAAGGAAAATCTCCCTGTGGACAGGTAGACCTCCTCAAAGAGCTAGACTCTTAACTCTAAGACAAAAATTTCTTATCATGGTCATTGACTTTCTTTTATATTTAAGTGGACTAGTGTGGGAGAAGGAAGGAGAAAAGAAACACCTTTTACCGGTGTTTGTCCCTGCACGCTCTGAGTTGAGCTCCAATCTTTCGCTCTTCGGTAAGCTCTGTAGACAAACAAAGTATGACCACTTCCTACTCTATCAAGATTAGTCTGAAATAGGTATATATACTAAAGATACAAATTCATATGAGATTGAACATGAATTAGAAAGAAACAGGCCAAGCAAATTATATTAATGAGGACAAAACATTGCTTACAGTCGTAGATGGATTGCAGTAGTTTCGTCAAGTCCTCCTTGTCTACCTCTTGCTCAAAAGGTCCATGATCTGAATGATGATAGCTTCACCGATTGCTCCCTATGAGATCATAGGTCTCTTGCTCCCAAATCATCTATGTTCCAACACCACTTATGAGATCATAAGTTTGGTGTGATTCTCTCTTTTCAAGTCCCCTTTCACCATTAGAAAGCTTGCTTATATAGCCTTGGAGAGGCTTTAACCACTTGAGATATCCTTGGGGAAGTTGATTATTTTCCTCCTTCAGTTAAGGATCTTCCCTAAGATCATAGCTAGACTAGGGATTTGAATCCAACTTCCTTCCAAGAATGAAAGGATCCTTCCCCCATTCATCTCAACAACTTAACTACTGCCCAGAATAGGTAGTGCTCCCTCAAAAGGGAACTCAAAGTGTTATAACGCTCCCTAGTAGTGTATAGGGGAGCGCTAGCACTCCTGAGGATAGGAGCGCTCCTGCAAAAGGGCCGATGTGGCGCTATAACGCTCCCTGATGGCTTATGGGGGGGCGCCAGCACTCCTGAGATAGTTATAGGGGAGCGCTACCCTCCAAAAACTTAGTTTTTTTAGTGTTTTCATATGGAAAAAGGTTCATGAGTTCAGTTAACCTTTTCTCCTCTTCTAAATCAAGTGTTTGACATGTTCCAAGTGTCCTCCTGATGTCGTTTACAGGCACGACATAGGCATCATGGCAATATGCTTCCCTTGACACTTGCGACACTTGTAAACAAAATGTGACACTTGCGACCTTTGTAATGACGACACTTGTGACACTATCAAAGTGAGTAATTTCGATGTGTAACAACTTCAACCTTTTTCCTGTCTCATTCTCAACCAAAGCTTTCCATTTCTTAAAAGTATCAAAAACATCATATTTTTGTCGAATGCAATAAACCCAAGTGTCTCTAGTTCCATCATCAATAAAAGTAACATAATAATGAGAGCCACCAAGAGATGATACCTAAGTTGGTACCCATACATCTGTATGCACAAGATCTAACCTTTCACTCTTTTTTTTCTTTTCCGACTCTGAGAAATCTGACTGTCTCATGTTTTCCATAAACACAATGCTCATAGAAATCCAAATCAATTTGTTTAATATCTGGAAACAAATTTATTTTGTGAAGTATTTGCATCCCCTTCTCACTCATGTGTCCAAGCCTATGATGCCACAGTGTTGTATCCACTCATGTAGAATCTAAAGAGATAAAAGTGTCATTATTACCAGTACATAAATACAATGTACCTACCTTATCTTCTTTTTCTATCACCAATGATCCTTTGGTGACCTTCCACACCTTATCTATAAATATGGATATACAACCTTCACTTGCCAGCTGCCCTATTGAAATTAGATTTGTCATTAGATCTGGAATATGTCTTACCTCCTTCAACAACCATTGGTTCCCATTCCTTTGCTTTATTTTTACCTTTCTCATTCCAATAATTTTGCATGGTGCATCATCACCCAAATGAACCTATCCAAAATAACCTTGAACGTAATCTAGAAAATGTTTCCTATGGGGTGTGGCATGAAATGAAGCCCCTAAATATACTACCCAAGACTCAAAAATATTATCTACAGAAAGAATCAAAGCATCTTGTAACACATCACCTGTTACATTTGCTTCCTAATTTTTCTCCTCCTATCCATCTCTTTGTTTCTTTGGAGCTCTATAGTCTTTCTTCGGATGTCCTTTTTTCCCACAATTATAGCACTCTATCTTTCCAAATCTGGATTTGGATCTGCCCTTCCTAGAATTCCCATGGTTCCCTGAGCCCTTTCCTCTATCCTTTTGTCTTCCCCTTTTCTCCATGTTCAACGCATTACCCAATGTCTCACTTGTGATTTTCCGTCGCATTTCCTCACTAAGGATAACACCAACAACATCATAAAATTTTAAAGTGTTTGAATGAGAGACATAGTTACTTATAGCCATGACCAAGCCGTTCCAACTTTCTGGAAATAAGCACAATATTAGAAGAGCCCTGACCTCATCATCAAAGTCCACTTTTATATAACTTAGTTAATTAGTAACCATATTAAATTCATTTAAATGATCTACAACAGACCCACCTTCTAACATATTCATATTAAATAATATCTTCATTAGAAATGCCTTATTGGATGTCGAGGGTTTTTCGTACAGTTTATCCAATGCGTCCATCAACTCCTTTGTTGTCTTTTCTTTCGAAATATTGAAAGCCACCGACGTTGTCATGATCAACCATATCGTTCCTAGTGCCTTTCTATCAAGAACCTCCCATTCTTCATCCTTCATGGTCATCAGCTTATTTTATATTCCACCCAATGGTAGGAATAGATCTTTCTGATACAAATAATCCTCCATTTGCATCTTATATAACTGGTAGTTTTGGCCGTTAAATTTCTCAACCCTAAACTTTACATCTTCCTCCGTTTCTCCCACTCAAATCAGGAATCCTCTTTAACTGCAAGTTACCTTTTTCTCTGATAACAGTTGTTAGAAAAACAAGATCGCGGAGCAATAAAATAAAACAAATGAAGAAATAAAACATAGAAGATACAAAATACAATAGAGACAAAGATATATGTGGTTCACACAGTGTCGGCTACGTCCACCAGATAAATTGCCAGGTCCTTGCTTTATTATTATGTAGAAAATGAAGGGATACAACCTACAACACACATGTTGTAACTTCTCTTATTTCTCTCATAGTATCCTATCTCAGAATACAATATTCGCAATGATACATAGTTGCAATACATTTCCCTCATAAAAGAGGGTTTCCTTCTAGGGAGAAAAACCCTAACATAACTTTTAGCATCAGATCTGTGACCTTATAATTAATGGTCTAGATTTGCAATGAAACTATAATATACATTTACAAGGAAATTTTTCCTTCGGGGGCCCGCTTGCCCCCAAACCCCGCAGAGGGGGTAACCCCCCTCTACACTCCCCCGCATGGAGGAGTGTACATTCTTCCAGGGTGTAAAGTCTTCATGGGGTATAAACATGGTTGAAAACAAATACCTCTGAATCAATAATATAATCAGGCTCCACAACCAACATTATGATTATGTTACAGATGACTCCAATTCAGATTACCAATCGACTACCAATCGGCCTTCATTCAATATTTAGTCGATCGCCATATGTCTTCCTATCAACATCTTGTTGATTGACCTATTTGACTTGTTTTTAATTCCTTTACCACACTAAACCACCTCAACCTTTGACTTCTAATTTACCCAGTTGACTAACCTTGACCTTCAACTTAGTGTTGATCTACCTCAACTCTTAACCTGTTGTTGATCCACCTCGACTTCAACTTTAACTGTAAAGAATATAACAACCCAATAGGGACTGCCCTCACAAAGGAGATAGAATGAGGATTGTCGAAAATATTCAGGAGGCTAAAATAGTTGAAGATATGGGGGTGTTACACCTCAAAATTACTCACTTCGATAGTGTCACAAGTGTCGTCATTACGAGTGTTGTAAGTGTCGCATCTTGTCTACAAGTGTCGCATATTGACTATAAGTGTTGCAAGTCTCAAAAATAGTATGCTGCCATATTGCCTATGTCATTCCCATAACAACATCATGAAGACACTTAAGACACCTCAAAGGATAGTTTGGAAGAATAAAAATCACTTGGCAAGAAGTACAAGCCCTTTGCCATTGGAAAAACCACTCAAAAAATGAATTTTGGAGAGGAGCGCTCCCCTACCCACTATCAGGGAGTGCTAGCGCTCCCTGATCCTCTTTGGGGGAGTGCTTGAGTGCCTTGTGCACCCTTATGGGGAAGCACTACCCTCTTTTTAGAAAATTTTGGGTTTGTTGAGGCAAATAAGGGAAGAATCCCTCAATTTTTGAAGGTATTTGGATTCGAATAGATGATCAAGGAATGATCTTAGGGGAGATTCTCAACTGAAGGAGAGGAATCCTCAACTTATCCCAAATATATCTCAAGTGGTTGGACCTCTCCAAGTTTATATAAGGAGGCCTTCTCATGGTGAAAGATACAATGGAGAATTGAGATTGATACCAAACTTATGATCCTGTAAGTGGTATTGGACAATGACAATTAAGAATTACATCAAAATTATGATCTCATGAGTGAGATGCCATCAAAGAAATCAGTGGAGATTGATTAAGAAAAGGGGTTGGACAAGGAGAACTGGAAGAGGTCATTGCACCTTCATTCAAAGGATTGTAAGTACTTTTACTTATTCTCATTAATATAATCAATGCTTGGCATGTTTCTTTCAAACTTGTACTTGTTCCATATAAGTTTGTTTGCAGTAGATGGATCTATGATTGAGATAATCTCAGTAGAGTAGTAATTCCATTGTATCTTTATTTATTTTGTAGGACCTATTAAGGAGCTCAAGATCGAGGATCAGCCTGGACTTTGCAAGGACAAACATCATTCATAAGGTACATATATTTCTCCTTATCTTTCTTCCATTATCTTGATTAGATCTAAAAGGAAGTCAGTGTCCATGTTAAGCACCTTCTTTCTTGGCCTTAGGAGTTTAGAGACCAAGATGGAATACACTTGTTCGCAGGGGGATTTACCTACAACAGGGGGGGGTGAAGCCAAGGATTTATATCACCTTGGGCAACAAGCAAGAAGAATATCAATCCCCCATGATATAAGTGGAAGGTAAGATTGATAATCATCCCATAGAAAATTTTATTGATTATGGAGCTAGCCATAGTTACATAAACTATAACATTGTTGAAACATTTCACTTACAAAGGAGTAAGCACAATAAATCTTGGTTATTTTAGTTATCCACGGGGGATAAGAGGAAAATTAATGAGTTGGTTAAATATTTTCCAAGAGATATGAATGGAATCATCACAAAGGTAGATGTTAACATCATACTAGTGGGTTCATATGATTGTCTATTTGGAACGGATTGGTTGGAAAAAACACCATGTTGTCCTAGATTGTTACAACAAGACAATAATTTGTCTTGATGAAGAGAGGAAACAAGGAAAAGTTCAAGCCATTCTAAGAGTTGTAGTTGTTGGAGAAATTTCATCCATGCAAGTAAAAAAGATTTTCAGAAAGGGATGTCACATTTTTGTAGCCCATATGGAAGAGGAATCTAGAGATAAAGTGGCAAGTATTGAACACCCTTTGATCTTAAGATATTTTGAAGATGTTTTTGGGGAAATTCCAAGATTTCCACCAAATAGAGACATTGATCTCTTGATAAATTTGGTGCATGGAGTTGTTGTAGTGTCCAAGACACCTTCTGAATGGGCACACCTGATTTGAAGGAGTTGCAAATGTAGCTTGAATAACTTTTGAAGAAGGTTTATATACACCAAAGTGTGTCACCTTGGGGTGCCCCTGGGATTTTTGTGAAAAACAAATATGGAACCTTGAGTTTGTGCATTGATTTCAGGCAACTGAATAAGGTCACCATCAAGAACAAATATCATTTTCCAAAGATTGATGATATATCTAATCAACTGAAATGTGTAAGATTATTTTCCAAGAACGACTATAGATCAGGTTATCATAAAGCGAGGATAAAGGAAGAATATATCATCAAGACATTATTTAGAATAATATATAGGCATTATGAATTTATGGTAGTTCCATTTGGGCTATTAAATTCCCTAGTTGTTTTCATGTGCCTAATGAATGGAGTGTTTAAGGAATAGCTAGACAAGTTTGTGATTATGTTCCTAGATGATGTAGTCATCTACTCAAATAATTAAGAGGATCATGAGAAACATTTAAGAATGGTGATGCAGGTTTTAAAAGAACATAAATTGTATGCCAAAATAAGTGCATCTTTTATCAAAAGAAGGTTCAGTACTTGGGGCATATTATTTCAATAGATGGGATAGCAGTGGATATTGAGAAGATAGAGTCCATTAGAGGATATTCAACGCAATGAAATGTGACAAAGGTCAGATCATTCTTGGTTCTTTCCAGTTATTATCGAAGGTTCGTAAAAGGATTTTCAAAGATTGTGATCCCAATCACTTGTTTTCAAAATAAGGGAGTGAAATTTGAATGGACTTCCAAGTGTGAAGAGAGTTTTCAATAGATGAAAAATATTTTGACAAGTGTGTCAGTATTGAACATTATATATCTTGATGAATATTTTGTAGTGTGCATTGATGTGTGCAAGGAAGGGCTTGGTGGAGTCCTCACTCCAAAGGATCATGTGGTGTTCTACGAGTCTTGAAAATTAAAGGAACATGTGAAGAATTATGTTACACAAGACTTGGAGTTAGAAATAGTTGTACATGCACTAAAAATGTGGATACATTACCTCATGAGGAGAATATTTGAGATAAGGAAAGACCACTATGGTCTAAAACATTTGTTTGGACAACCAATATTAAATGACAGACAAACTAGATGGATTGAATTTATGAGTGAATATGAATTTGAAATTAAACATATCAAAGGCAAGGAAAATCAAGTGGTTGATACAGTCAATAGAAGAGCACATGAGATGCATATGGAAGCCATCAGCATGTACTGCATAGATTTAAAACATATATTTTTAGAGGTTGAAAACTCGGATCAACAATATTTACAAATAAAAGAAACATTACAG
>ML807065.1:87395-101400 GCA_009831015.1 Picea engelmannii | reverse complement strand
TATCGGTTACCTTTATATTTAATCTTTGGAAGTTCTCAATGTGCTCGGTAACTGAACCCTTTTGCTTGAGATTTATCAATTGGCTAAAGAAGGTATTGCTCCTTGTATCCTCATAGTGTGCTATCATTTCTTCCGTGAAAATTATCCAAGTTACGAGTGATTTGTGAGAACAAATCCATCGATACCATACAAATTGATTAGGTTCTAAATATAAAGAAGCAATTTGTACCTTTTGTGTATGTGTCACATTATGGAGATCAAAGAATTGCTCCATCTGAAGTATCCATGTGCTTGGGTCCTTGCCATCAAACTTCCTCGTATCGATCTTAGGAACGTGGTTGGTATTCAAACCAAAGTTGGAGTTTCTCCATTCTTGATTCACCTTCCTTGTGTCCTCATCATGAATTTCATGGGATGCATTTTCACTTTCAGGTGTCTTCTCTGTTACGAAATTTTTCAATACTTCCATGATCTCCCCTTTTAAACCCTCCATCATCTCTTGTAGTTCATCTTTTCTTACTATCTTCTTTTGTAAATCACTTATGTCCCTACGCATTTCTTCACCTTCATCAAGAGTCCAAGTAGGATTGTCTGGAGGCTTATTTGGTGTAGAACTTCCCTTTTTGGGTGGCATGTTGGCCAAGTATCACTTTTGAACCTTGATTTTGAGGTGGTTCTTCTAGACAATATTTCTTCTATTGTATCTCCCAAGTTTCGGCCCTTCTGGGTATGAATTTTTTTTTTATGTAGTTCTCTGATATTTATTCTCTGCAATGCCAAAGGTCTGATCAAAATTGGATGTGCCAAGTGGAATTTGCGGTAACTTCCCCACAACTTCCCGATTTTTGGCCTTTCCAGGAGATCTCACTTGTATAGCGTGCCCCGCACAAAATAATTGATATAAAATTATGAAACTCACACCAGAAATACTAAAGACTGTCCACAATCCAATTAAATCAGTCCCAATCAATTTGGATACTCTAGGAATAAGTTATGATTGTTTTACCTGGAACACCTTCTTGAGACTAGTCAAGAGGACTAGTCAGATACCCTATATTACACAAGTTGTATCTACAAATTTAAGATGACCCAGAAGATGAACCTTTTACCACAGATACCTTACTAATTTTTGTGAATAGCAACTGGATTTTAGGGTCTGAAATGTTACAGAAATGTTTTTATAGTGAAACTTTTGCGATAAATTAGTTCAGGATGATTCCATAACCCTATCTTGTACAGGATGCATCTATGAACATATAAAGCCTCGGGAGCTGAATTTTGAACCCAAAATAACTTGATATGTCTACTAAATATCCTCCAAGTAGTTCCTTCTAAAATGTTGTAGAAAAAATGTTATAGAAAAAATTCCAAGGTGTCTCAGATGTAGCAGCGAAACCCCAAGACCTTGAGCTATGATACTATATGTTAAGAACCAAATATCAATATAGCATAGAAAAACCTCAGAAAAAATACTCAATGCCTTGAAAAAGAGATATTTTTAAATAATAATCCTCTTCAAGGGGGCAACCTCCTTTTAACCCACTTAAATGTTCAAGTACAAGATGATTCAAAATGAAAATGTCTCCTTGGTATATATAGGAGACTAGGAGGTATAATTACAACTAATGGCCTAAAGATGACATAAATAAAATAACATTACTAATATAATATGCCCCAATTAAGGGGTAATGAGCCAATATTAGGGCTTAACACAGGGATCCAAATTTCATATCCAATTTTTAGAAAGGTTTGTCCAAAGTCTTTGGGACAAATTTAAATCTCAATACATCATATCACCCAAAGTTACATGAAAAAACATAGATGACCAATAGAATCATTGAAGACATGCTCAGAATGTACATGATGGACCATCCATCAAAGTGGGAAGATTATATCCACTTAGTGGAGTCTTCTTACAATAATGGGTATCAAGCCTCATTAAAAATTATCTCATTTGAAGCTTTGTATGGCAAGTAGTATAACACACCAATGATCTGGGATAACCCGGTAGACAAAGCTATCATTGGAACAAATTTGTTGAGGGAAATGGAAGAGGATATAACAAAGATCAAGCAGAATTTAAAGTTTTCCTGGGACACACAAAAAAGTTATGCAAACAAGAACATAGATTTTAGATATTTTAAAGTGGGCAAACATTTTTTTTTTAAAGTGAAAGAGAAAATAAGTTCACTAAGATTGGGTTGCTACCCAAAGTTGGTAGCAAGATATTGTGGGCCTTTTTAGATCTTAGAAAAGATAAATCCAGTTGCATCAATGTTTTCACTTCCTGCATCCATGAGAGTGCATAATTTATTTCATGTGTCAATATTACAGAAATATGTACATGAACCTAACCACATAATTGATTGGAATGTGATATAGGTGGAACACGAAGGGGATTTATGGGTGGAACCAATACGCATCCTAAAACAGAAAGTAAAAGTTCTCAGGAACAAAGCAATCATCCTAGTAAAGGTATAATGGACCTGCTATGGTCCTAAAGACATAACATGGGAGCATGAAAAAACTATGTGGGAGGAATACCCGCAATTTTTTGTCAATTTTTAAGGAAATGGAAGCTAAAATGAAAGACTCCATTTTTGGGCAGCTAGAGTTCGAGAACCACATATCAGAATTTCTAGACACCTGTGCTTATAGCCCTGATAAAATAATGGTGCATCTCAATGGACGAAGGGAAGTGAAGGGGGCATAATCCTTGGGTCAATAGGTTGAGAGGAACAAGATATTTTGGTTGGAACTGTTGTTGGAGTTGTCAAATTGCGGAATTTTTATTTTTCCAAGTATTGTGATGTAATTTTTATATGTATTTTGGCATTGTGTTTTGCACCGAGGATGATGCACAATTGTAGGGTAGGGGAAATGTAACATCCCTGATATAATCCCCATTTTAATTAATGCATAATTTAGATATGAATGTGTATCTGACAAAGGGATGTAATATGTGAATGTATTTATGAATTTTAATAAATAAAATGTGATGTCAGTTGTTGGGGGACATGGACAGAGATGGAGGATAAGTTTTCCACAAGAGAAGGTAGTGTCTAAGAGGGGGCCAAGGGGGGAATTATCTATGGGTATTAATTCAAACCCACTTTTCTGAATTTTATTGTCCTTGTGTATAAACCTTCTATTTTGTTATTGAGTGTTCCCAAGGCCAATCATTAAAATCATGTAAGAGGGTGGGTGTAAAAAGTCACATCCCATAGTTATTGAGAGCATGGGGGATGAAGTACAATCAACATTGGGCAGAGTGAATAGTCAACTTTCTTAGGGAAAAGAGATAAAATTCTTATGGGAATAGGAAGTTAGTTTTTGCAGACATCTTTTTGGCATGAATAGCAAGGAGAGAATAGGAAAAAAGAACATTGGATCTAGAACAACAATGGAGCTCAAATTCTAGAGAATTATGCAGCGCTTTTGGATCATTTTGGAGTTGAATACTGAAGATCTAGGTTGTCAATCCTAAAGGGTGAACTCCTATGTGAGTTTCACTATAAAAAAAAGTGATTGTTGGTTTTTTCCTAGTAGTGAGTTCCTTTAAGTTCCCAGTAGTGAGATTCCTAGTCACATGTGCTAGAGAAACCCAAATAAATGAATGGTGCAACCCAATGGACTGAGAGCAGTGAAGGGGCACATACTTTGGGTTGGGTAGGTTCAGAAGAAGAGAGCTAGAGAAAATCATGATACTTGTATGATCCAAAAATCCTTAGATACCAATTATAATCATTAAAACTTATTTTAACATCTAACTTGATTCAGAATAATTCTTGATCGTATTAAGGTGATATGCAGAAAAATGATGATGTGCTTCTTATCCAAAATCTCATAAAATGATGATTCATTTGAAGTATTATGAGATAACATGACAAAATATAAAAGAACTCAAATTATGCAATATTGATGTCATAATTTACTTCATCTTCGATCCCCTTTAGATAGTGAGACTACTCTTCATTATCTCAAAATGTCAAATTGCATTACAACATGGACTTACAAAGATAATTTTGAAGTCACTCTTTAATTCCACTGCTCAAACTCAAAAATAGAGTTTACCATTGCATTCCTTCTGAAATTACAAGAAAAATGAGTATAAAGTCGGTTATATCCTGAATTGGCTCAATTTCACCCTCTTTACATGCCAAACGATGCACAATGGTGTTCATTAATGGAAATATGTAGTAAGACTTATAAATACAACATCTTAACACAAAAGTAGCATATTCATTAAACTAATCTTGAGAAAATGAGAAAACAGAGCATAAACATGCCTATGTGCAAAAAAAAAAAAAACACTCATGGCACGCAAATCGAGACAATAGAAAACTTGGATCCTCTCTCTACACGTAAAACAATGCATATGTACACCCTCGGGATCCGTGTGAACATTGGGATTTGTTTCAACCTGGGAATGTGTGCAACCTCAAAATTTGTTCCATTAAATAGGTTGGGTCAGGGGGTTGAGCCCATACCCGCTCTCTGTATTCTTGGCTTTTTTTCTATCTAATTTATATATAGTTTACTATATTCGACCTCCTATAGAGTGTTAATGGTGCAGTGGTTTGGATCGTTGGAATAATATTTGGTAGGTCAGGGATTTAAACCCCACGGATCATCGACTGTTGCGTTGGTTTTTTTTATTCGGTGATTGGATATATACAATATAATATATGATAAGGTCGGGGGGTCTACCCCCCAGCCTTTTAAACCCCAAACAATAAAACTTTCAACCTTAAATATAAATCATACCATATAAGGTTAAGTCTCATGTGTGTGGAATAATGGAAAAGTAGGTTTACATAAGGTTATAGGAGGTCATGGGTTCGACCCTCGTCAACTCCTATAATTTTGATAAACATTAACCATTAATGGCTAGTGGGAGGCTACCACATGTCAAACTGCAATTGGTCCACTATACCACATAGATTTCCAAATCACCTACTCGGTTGGATGTATTGTGTGCCACATGGTGCTTCATGGTGTGGTCATGTCACCACCATATGGTCATATGGGCATTCCATGTGTCACCCTTGCAGTGGTGACACGTGTAACCTTAACCCTTTTGACTTTGATTTTGATTGGTTTGACCTGAACTTTGACCATCCATAAATTTTTCATATGAACTCTGTTTGAGGTGATTTTTGTGCCATTGGAAAGAAATCGGTGATATCTACGCAATGAATTAGTTTTTGAGAGCATTTGAGATGAAAAAATTTTGATCTTTTATGGATCCTCCTGGAACTCTATGAGCATTCCTAGATCCTCCTGGATCACACCTTCCCACTGAATAACTTTTGGTCCTCCAAAAGTATGAATATTTCAACAAATTAGTGATGATAGCTCTTACTCACTCTTCCATATTACTAAAATTTTCTTATCCAATAACTTAGTGATGATGAATCTTCTTCACTCTTCCACCTTGTTGAGTATTTTGGGACCAATTTTTCATCTTGGACTTGAATCTCCATCTAAGATATTAAATATTAGATATTATATTAGTGTACTTCTGTCTGCTTCTCTAGAATATGGATCTGACTCTAGCGTCTAGAACTAGAGCTAATATAGATATATCTATGGTTATGTCTCATAGATTCATCCATAACAAAGTTCTTATCACTGAATCTCTACAATATTTGAATCTGAATCATGTCATCGACATCCACTCCCATCTCCTTTTCTGCTAAAGATAATCTATCTCGACCAATCATGAAACCAATTCAAATGTTGATCTATGCATTGTCCATATAGACTCATTGTTCCTATATTGTGGATGTATATGTAGGAGTCTCTGAATGAATTCCATGTTCATTACCTCTTTCATGCCTTGAAAACAATTCTAAACATATGAAATTCTCTATGTTCATTTGTATTGTCTGAATTGCTTTTGCTCAAGGTATACATCTACATGAACATGACATGATATATTGGAAGATTCTTATAGCATGCATCTTTACAAGTATATATCATTTATATTTTTACAAAGAAGATTATTTTTCATTTACCATCTCTAAGAATATTTACATTACTTCGATGTTCTTCTCATTTTCGATCTACATGTTTCAACTACTTGCATCCTTCTATTCCTTCACCTTCGGTACTTCAAAATAAGAATGTTAACTTAGACAATTTGATCCATATGTATTCCTTTAGTGGATAACAAGACAATACAATTGCCTACACTGTTGTCGAAAGGCTTAGAAATATTTATAACATCCCTCTCACTCTTATAACAAAGCAGCTATATAGAATCCCTTTAAAAGATTGCTCTTACTTCAAAAACTATATAAGGTGGCTATATATAAATCCTCTTACAAAATTCTTCTCACTCTTAACAACATATAAGGTGGCTATATAGAAATCCTCTTACAAAATTCCTCTCACTCTTAACAACATATAAGGCAGCTATATAGAAATTTTACAGAATACTTCTCACTCTTATAATCTACAATGATTGGCTTACAAGCCTTCTAATACAACAATAAAAATAGACTTAGATGGTATCTACATATGCATTTATCTCTCATTTTACAAATATACATATTTATAATGAAATCTCTTATGACGGATGGTTTATTCATGGACTCATCCTCCTCTTAGTACTGGAAGGAGTCTCACAACTTCCTATCTCTGACAATTCCTCTAACGTTGATGTTGAATCTGACATTGAATCTGATGTAGAATCTGGTCTTAAATCCAAGAAACCATTAGACTAGATTATAGGTCTTTGAAGTAACCTATATAACCTCTCCTTACGAACACCAAGCACTATTTTTGTGTCATGAGTAGCTTCCCCTGAATACACAAGTACCTTGCCATTCTAGAAGGCGACTGCATACCCTTCATATTCAAAAGCTGCAACCAAGAGTAGGTTTACTTTCAAAACTGGAACATATAACATATGCTCTATTCCCAAAAATCCTCCCGACATGAGCTGGAATCTTATATATCCATACCCTCTTATTGTTTCTCTGGTGTTAGTTCCATATCCTACACATCAATCTATGTCGATCTCTAAGAAAGTTAGGAATATTGATCTCATACCTATCATGTGGTGAGATGAGCCATTGTCTATGAACCATTCCTCGATGTCTTCATATGTCACTCTATTAATACCAACCATTAAGAAGTATTCTTTTTCAAATATTTCAGCAAGACTATTAAATTCATCTAGGGATGTTGTTTGTATTCTTGCAACTACCTTTACATATTTTTGGTTCTTATTCGAACATAAGTGTAGATAAAATTTCCAACACTTCTTGATTTGATGTCCACTCTTACCATAATAAGATCTCTTGGAACCACGATCCCTTCTTGTCATTCCCCCTTTTCCTCTATTTTGAGAAATGACCTTTACCTCTAGCCTTCTTCTTGGATGGTTTCTCTTGCACAGACTGTCTTCTTTGAAATTTCTCTAGATTATGGTTACTAGTTCCATAGGAAGCACATGGATGCATAGACCATTTACCAGTGGGAAACAATTTCATTCCCTCTTTAGAATGCACATCTTTCTTTGAATATGTCTTACATATGTTACCTTTCCCTAGGCTGGAAGGTAAGACTAATTTCTTATGAAGGACCTCTTCATCTGAATTTCTCCTTTCTTCAGTTGTCCTTGAGCATTCTCCACCTTGACAGGAAAAAGAATAATATGAGGATTCATCTTTCTCGATCATTCCTTTTGAAGGAGTTAGTTCCTTTTGCATCGAAGACTTTACATTCTCTACCTGTCAATCTTCATGGATTGATGTTGATGGTGACAATACTTTATCCTTGGTCTGCAAATTCATTTCCAACTCATGAAAAATACCTCTATGGAATTTCTCGTGACATATCAGTCGATCTTCCATATTTTTCTTCTCTTCCTTGAGAGTTTGTAGTTGCATCCTTGATTCATAATTCTCCCTCTAAATCTATCAATTAATGTTCTTATGTAGTCTTAACTTAATGAGAGCTTTACTTATTTTTTCCTCTCAACAAGTGTCTTCAAAACCTTCACCAACTTAAGTCTTGGACATTGTCATATCAACAACTTGCAAATGTACATTAAAACTAGCTTTGATACCACTTGATCCAAAAATCCTTAGATACCAATTATAATCTTTAAAAACTCATTTTAGCATCTAACATTATTAAGAATAATTCTTCATCGTATTGAGGTGATTTGCAGAAAAATGATGATGTGCTTCTAATCCAAAATATAATAAAATGATAATTAATTTGAAGTATTATGAGATGACACAACAGAAAATAAAAGAACTCAAATTATACAATATTGATGTCATAATTTATTTCATCTTCAAATCCCCTTTAGATAGTGAGATTGCTCTTCATTATCTCAAAATGTCAAATTACATTACAATATGGAATTACAAATCCAATTTTGAAGTCACTCTTTAATTCCACTGCTCGAACTCAAAAATAAAATTTACCATTGAATTCCTTGTGAAATTCTAAGAAAAATGAGTATATAGTCAGCTATATGATGAACTTGTTGTACTATGTTGTCATTCATGTCAAGGTATTGATGTCCAAGGATTGATGTCAAGTATTTTCTTGTATCATTAAGTGGTGTCATAATATTGTAGCATTGATGCCATGTCATGATTGATATGAAGTACCAAATGGATGAACTCCAAAGTGGTCCCCTTATGGTGAAATCCCTCATGGGAAGACTCTTTGTGAAGCCCAAATGGTTAATTGGTTGAGTCATCCTAGATGTGTGGTTAAGGAAGCCAAGTTTGGTTGAGGAATAATGTAATGAAGACCGAGGAATTTGCAAGTGAGACTATTCTAGATGGATAGTGTTCATCATGTCATTTCTGATTATATGTGGAACGTCACCTAACTCCTCATAGTTAGAGAGTTATGGCCATGTGAAGTTGGAGAACCCTCATGAGTTATCTAGAAGCTCCTAGAAGGTCAAAGAAATCAATAAGGTCAAAGAAGTCAAATTATTCTAGAAGCTCCTAGAAGAAGTTGACCAGTCAAAGTGGTTAGTCATGGGTTAAGTGGTTGCTACAAGAAAACAATTAAAAATAAATTAGTTGCAACTAGAAGTGGAAATTTTCCTATTTGTGGAATAAGTGGTTGTAAGTGGACAAGTGGTTAGAAGTGGTTTAGCCCCAAAAGAAGAAATTTGGTTATATAATAACCCCTAGAGGAAGCTACTTGGAGAAGTATAAATATGAGAGCAAGGGTCTCTTATGGTGATGAATATTTTGACTGAAGATCTATTTTGGTGAAAGGTTCATTGTAGGTACTCATGGGCACATCAGAATTTCCACAAGTCTGAGGTAGGAAGAAAGTTTGATGGAGAAATTTTTGGAGATTCAGAAAACCCTAGTTTTTTGAAGATGTACACGGGTTGCAGTGGGCCAAGGCTCATATGTACATGGGCTGAAGGAGAATAGGGCGTGTAAAATTAAAAAAATCCAATAAAATATTGAGTATATGTTGGTGCCAGGTTCATGAAGTTTGAAGCAAGTTCCAGGAAAGCATTATACAGGTTAAAATATGCTACAGAAGTTATGGTATGGTTATATGTTGTCTTGATGCTTAGATCTAATCATGGTATGGTGAATGATTGAATCATTCTTTGTATGGTTATGATGTTTGGGTTCTATTCTGGTATGGTTGAGGGATATCTATGTTATGTGATGGTGTGTGCATGAGGAACATGCATAGGTTTTTGGATGATCTAGATTTGTTGGTGGTTGATGATGGTACAGGTTGGTCAGTGACAGGTCACGAGTGGATGTGACAGAGGAAGAAAATATCTGAAGGGAAGAAGTTGTGAAGTTTTAGAAACCCTATCTTTTTGAAGTTGTGCACAAGATGATAGAGGGAAGGACGCATACATATGCATTTGTAGTATAAGAAGATCGTGTACATATGTGAGTTGCAGTATAAATAGGCCGCATACCTGTAGACATATTGGATTATGTCTACAAGATGGGTCTTGTACTTGAGGGTTGGATTCCTCTTCTCAGTTGGTGTTGAGATCTGCAGGTTGGGTCTTGCATTGAGAGTTGGTGCTCATTTCAGTTGGTGTTGATAAACCCTAGAGATTGTAGTCTCATGTAACACACAATACAAAAATTTTACATATATATCTTGTGTTCCTTGTGTTCTTTATGGTGATGGTTTATTGATGATGTATGTTGTTGAGATATGTTTACATGCAAACAATTAGTTAAAAATGGAAGTAATTAATTTAAATGATATTTGAAGTGGCTTCTAACTAAGGTGTTTTGTAAAGAGTTATAAAAAGATTCTCACATTGATTCACCCACCCCCCCCCTCTCAATGTGGTCGGTGTGTCCAACAATTGGTATCAGATTGGGACTTCATTATAAGTCTTACAAGCTTGAAGGAGATCCATGGACACACTTGTAGATGAAGTTCCCCTCTTTGATGAGACAGATTATTCATCATGGATAATAGAAATGAAAGGTTTTATGAAGGAAAAATGAGCAGGTGTTTGGAACATAGTTCTTGGTGGATCTGTTTTCGTGAAGAATAAGTCAAAGGATGCAACTCAAAAAGAAGCAAAGAAGAACAATTCAGTGGCTCTCAAGGCCATCATAAATGGACTCTCGGGTTTTGTCAAAGAAAGCATAGGACAACATTCCTCTGCCAAGGATCTATGGTTGAAGCTAGAGAAGGTTTATCAAGACAAAAGAAAAGACATTGAATACAATACCATCAAGGAAAATGAAGGTAAATATTCTCCAAAATATTTTGATTGCAACATCTCTAAGTGTGATGATGTTGAATGCTCTTCTACTAATGAAGAAGAATATATAGAAGTAGATTGTGTAGAATCAACTAACAATTGTTTTATAGATGAAGAAGAAGATTTTTTGAAGCTTAAGGATAAATTTATAGATTATTTAGAAGAAGCAAAAGATAACCATTACGTTTTTGACAATCTTGAAGAAATCACTAAGAAATCCCTAGAAAAGTATCAAAATCATTTATTGGCACTAAAACAAATGCTCAAGAAACAAGAAGAAAGTGAAACTAAGTAAAGGACCCAATTAGAATAAAAATAAGAAGAGATCAAAAGACTAAAGAATGAAATAATTAGTCAAGCAAAAGAAAAGAAGAAGGTAGATGATGAGCTTAGAAAAATCCTTGAAGTCAATGTTAATCTAAAGACCCAACTTGAAGAATCCAAAAGGATAGAAGAACTATTGAAGAATCAAATAAATGAAAAGAAAGAATCATGCCATAAGCTAGAAGCATAAGTTGTTTATCTTAGAAGGAAAGAAGAGAAGTCAAAAAGGTTCTTGAATAGCTAAAAATCTTGGATGAAATCTTGGATAGTCAAAGATCACCAAATGATAAATCAGGTTTTGGATACAACAAAGAAGTTGCACACTTTGAAGCTAGCACTTCTAAGAAGCATGAGTTAAGTGCTTCATTCTCAAAATATGGAAGCAAAGTTGCAAGCCAAGCATATACACAAAGCAAGGAAACCTTCAGAAGAAAAAATCAAACAAGACATCAAGGAGCCATCCCCACACCTCAAAGAAAATTCAAAAGGGAGACAACTTCAATGTGGACACCAAAGCAAAGGTATGAAAATGTTTTTCATGGTCATTGCTTCTCATTTAATAAATATGGTCACAAAGCTTTGGATTGCAAAAATTACGCAAGGAAAGATGTTGGAAGGTTCCATAATACCTTAATATGTTGGAGATGTAATCAAGTGGGACACATTGTGGTGCATTGTCACACCATGAGATGTTACATCTGCAGTGAGTTTGGCCACTAAGCTTGGGATTGTTGGAATTCAAGGAGGTAGTCAATGAGGCGTGATTCATATAAAATGGAAATAAGAACACATGTAAATTGGAAGGAAGATAATTTTGAAAGGATGGAAGCTCAGCATACAAGTACAGAGAAACCTGGACACTTTCAGAAGTGGATGAAGAAGACTGAACAATCATAACAAAATGGCAGCCATGAAGCAAGCTCAAGTCTTACATTTTCTTAGGCATATGCAGGCTCATGTGGAAGAAGTTGTGTACATACATGAGGTGATCTATAGAAAGGTAGCATACATATGCGAGCTAACTGAGGAACAGGCTGTGTACCTGTGGGAAAAACATCAAAAGGAGAGGTGTATAGATGAGATAGTATACTGCAAGTTTTCATGTTTTTATGTGTGTTTAATGAATATATGGTGATGATATATGGTTTATCTTTGGAGCATATGCTTGATGCCTATCTTGGATGCATGGTACTAACCCTAGAGTGTGGATTGAGGAATTTTCTATTAAGGTGTAGTGTTGGTTATGTTGTGTTATATCAGTGAGGTTATGGCACCTTGTTTATGAAGTACATCATGGGTGTTGTGATACTAGATAGAGATATATCATTGATCTATTGTCTAGGGACACTCTTGGTACATGTTTAGAGGTACTATAGGTGGATTAGTACTTGTTGTAGTGAATGTTTTTTAGGCAGATCTATTATAGTACTTGGTCGGTACATATGTGAGCTCTATTGACATATCTTGTGATGTATTATTAGAAGCATATTGTTGGATGTCGCAGTGTATGTATTTGTCATATTGGTTGGTGTACATGTTGGATACATTGGTGAGACATATCTTGGATACATTGGCACATGATTAGTCTTGGATGATGCGCATCTTAGTGATATCATGCATGTGGTTGAGAGTTGTCTTGGTGATTGATCATGGTTAATAATATCTAATGTGGTTGATGAGATTATTGTAACAAGTTGTGTTTTTCATAGTTAATGCACTAGTTGGTGATATAGGTTTGGTGCATGGTTAATGCATTGGTTGAAGGTACAAATTGATGGATCATTGTATGATGCATGGACAGGTCCAAGGATCCTTTTTCTCTTGATGTAGTTGAGCATTTGATCAGTGTTTTGGTAGAGAAGTAGAAGAAGAAGATTTCAATGGTATCATATTGTTCATCTTGCATAGAATATAGGGAGACACATACCCACAAGGGGAGTTGTTCCTCTTCCCATGATCGGTTGTAGAGGCATGATTCCAGGAGGAGAGATGATTGGCATCCATATCATCATCATTACACCAAAGAGATTTCCCTTGTCAAAGGGAGAGAGATTCATCAAATGCATGCAGAGCATCCCACATGATAGTTCAGTCAGGGGGAGCATCCCCAAAGAGATATACCCTTTTCCATTGATGTCAAAGGGGGAGAGATAGTCACATTGATGTGGAAAGGAGTGATGATCATAGAGGGAGCATGAGTATTGACATGTCTTGGTGTTTCCATCAATGACTGGTATTGACATAAATGTTGGTGTTGCCATCAATGCCAAAGGGGGAGATTATTGTACTATGTTGTCATTGATGTCAAGTATTGTCTTGTATCATTGATGTATTGATTGTTGGATTATGTTGGCATTGATGTAATTGATGTCAAGGGTTGATTTCATGTGGTGGCATAGTGACTTGGTGTCATAATATTGTATCATTGATGTCGTGTCATGAATGATAGAAAGTAACATATGCATGAACTCCAAAGTGGTCCCCTTATGGTGAAATCCCTCATGGGAAGATGCTTTGTGAAGTCAAAATGGTTAAGTGGTTGAGTCATCCTAGATGTGTGGTTAAGGAACCCAAGTTTGGTTTAGAAATAATGTAATGAAGATTGATGAATTTGCAAGTGAGACTATTCTAGATAGATAGTTCTCGTCATTCTGTTTCCGATTATATGTGGAACATCACCTAACTCCTCACGGTTAGAGAGTTATGGCCATGTGAAGTTGGAGAACCCTCATGTGAGTTATCTAGAAGCCCCTAGAAGGTCAAAGAAGTCAAGAAGGTCAAGAAGTCAAATTATTCTAGAAGCTCCTAGAAGAATTTGACCAGTCAAAGTGGTTAGTCATGGGTTAAGTGGTTGCAACAAGAAAACAATTAAAAATAAATTAGTTGCAATTAGAAGTGGAGAGTTTCCTATTTCTGGAATAAGTGGTT
>ML807065.1:69516-83033 GCA_009831015.1 Picea engelmannii | reverse complement strand
TTATCCAAAATCTCATAAAATGATGATTCATTTGAAGTATTATGAGATAACATGACAAAATATAAAAGAACTCAAATTATGCAATATTGATGTCATAATTTACTTCATCTTCGATCCCCTTTAGATAGTGAGACTACTCTTCATTATCTCAAAATGTCAAATTGCATTACAACATGGACTTACAAAGATAATTTTGAAGTCACTCTTTAATTCCACTGCTCAAACTCAAAAATAGAGTTTACCATTGCATTCCTTCTGAAATTACAAGAAAAATGAGTATAAAGTCGGTTATATCCTGAATTGGCTCAATTTCACCCTCTTTACATGCCAAACGATGCACAATGGTGTTCATTAATGGAAATATGTAGTAAGACTTATAAATACAACATCTTAACACAAAAGTAGCATATTCATTAAACTAATCTTGAGAAAATGAGAAAACAGAGCATAAACATGCCTATGTGCAAAAAAAAAAAAAACACTCATGGCACGCAAATCGAGACAATAGAAAACTTGGATCCTCTCTCTACACGTAAAACAATGCATATGTACACCCTCGGGATCCGTGTGAACATTGGGATTTGTTTCAACCTGGGAATGTGTGCAACCTCAAAATTTGTTCCATTAAATAGGTTGGGTCAGGGGGTTGAGCCCATACCCGCTCTCTGTATTCTTGGCTTTTTTTCTATCTAATTTATATATAGTTTACTATATTCGACCTCCTATAGAGTGTTAATGGTGCAGTGGTTTGGATCGTTGGAATAATATTTGGTAGGTCAGGGATTTAAACCCCACGGATCATCGACTGTTGCGTTGGTTTTTTTTATTCGGTGATTGGATATATACAATATAATATATGATAAGGTCGGGGGGTCTACCCCCCAGCCTTTTAAACCCCAAACAATAAAACTTTCAACCTTAAATATAAATCATACCATATAAGGTTAAGTCTCATGTGTGTGGAATAATGGAAAAGTAGGTTTACATAAGGTTATAGGAGGTCATGGGTTCGACCCTCGTCAACTCCTATAATTTTGATAAACATTAACCATTAATGGCTAGTGGGAGGCTACCACATGTCAAACTGCAATTGGTCCACTATACCACATAGATTTCCAAATCACCTACTCGGTTGGATGTATTGTGTGCCACATGGTGCTTCATGGTGTGGTCATGTCACCACCATATGGTCATATGGGCATTCCATGTGTCACCCTTGCAGTGGTGACACGTGTAACCTTAACCCTTTTGACTTTGATTTTGATTGGTTTGACCTGAACTTTGACCATCCATAAATTTTTCATATGAACTCTGTTTGAGGTGATTTTTGTGCCATTGGAAAGAAATCGGTGATATCTACGCAATGAATTAGTTTTTGAGAGCATTTGAGATGAAAAAATTTTGATCTTTTATGGATCCTCCTGGAACTCTATGAGCATTCCTAGATCCTCCTGGATCACACCTTCCCACTGAATAACTTTTGGTCCTCCAAAAGTATGAATATTTCAACAAATTAGTGATGATAGCTCTTACTCACTCTTCCATATTACTAAAATTTTCTTATCCAATAACTTAGTGATGATGAATCTTCTTCACTCTTCCACCTTGTTGAGTATTTTGGGACCAATTTTTCATCTTGGACTTGAATCTCCATCTAAGATATTAAATATTAGATATTATATTAGTGTACTTCTGTCTGCTTCTCTAGAATATGGATCTGACTCTAGCGTCTAGAACTAGAGCTAATATAGATATATCTATGGTTATGTCTCATAGATTCATCCATAACAAAGTTCTTATCACTGAATCTCTACAATATTTGAATCTGAATCATGTCATCGACATCCACTCCCATCTCCTTTTCTGCTAAAGATAATCTATCTCGACCAATCATGAAACCAATTCAAATGTTGATCTATGCATTGTCCATATAGACTCATTGTTCCTATATTGTGGATGTATATGTAGGAGTCTCTGAATGAATTCCATGTTCATTACCTCTTTCATGCCTTGAAAACAATTCTAAACATATGAAATTCTCTATGTTCATTTGTATTGTCTGAATTGCTTTTGCTCAAGGTATACATCTACATGAACATGACATGATATATTGGAAGATTCTTATAGCATGCATCTTTACAAGTATATATCATTTATATTTTTACAAAGAAGATTATTTTTCATTTACCATCTCTAAGAATATTTACATTACTTCGATGTTCTTCTCATTTTCGATCTACATGTTTCAACTACTTGCATCCTTCTATTCCTTCACCTTCGGTACTTCAAAATAAGAATGTTAACTTAGACAATTTGATCCATATGTATTCCTTTAGTGGATAACAAGACAATACAATTGCCTACACTGTTGTCGAAAGGCTTAGAAATATTTATAACATCCCTCTCACTCTTATAACAAAGCAGCTATATAGAATCCCTTTAAAAGATTGCTCTTACTTCAAAAACTATATAAGGTGGCTATATATAAATCCTCTTACAAAATTCTTCTCACTCTTAACAACATATAAGGTGGCTATATAGAAATCCTCTTACAAAATTCCTCTCACTCTTAACAACATATAAGGCAGCTATATAGAAATTTTACAGAATACTTCTCACTCTTATAATCTACAATGATTGGCTTACAAGCCTTCTAATACAACAATAAAAATAGACTTAGATGGTATCTACATATGCATTTATCTCTCATTTTACAAATATACATATTTATAATGAAATCTCTTATGACGGATGGTTTATTCATGGACTCATCCTCCTCTTAGTACTGGAAGGAGTCTCACAACTTCCTATCTCTGACAATTCCTCTAACGTTGATGTTGAATCTGACATTGAATCTGATGTAGAATCTGGTCTTAAATCCAAGAAACCATTAGACTAGATTATAGGTCTTTGAAGTAACCTATATAACCTCTCCTTACGAACACCAAGCACTATTTTTGTGTCATGAGTAGCTTCCCCTGAATACACAAGTACCTTGCCATTCTAGAAGGCGACTGCATACCCTTCATATTCAAAAGCTGCAACCAAGAGTAGGTTTACTTTCAAAACTGGAACATATAACATATGCTCTATTCCCAAAAATCCTCCCGACATGAGCTGGAATCTTATATATCCATACCCTCTTATTGTTTCTCTGGTGTTAGTTCCATATCCTACACATCAATCTATGTCGATCTCTAAGAAAGTTAGGAATATTGATCTCATACCTATCATGTGGTGAGATGAGCCATTGTCTATGAACCATTCCTCGATGTCTTCATATGTCACTCTATTAATACCAACCATTAAGAAGTATTCTTTTTCAAATATTTCAGCAAGACTATTAAATTCATCTAGGGATGTTGTTTGTATTCTTGCAACTACCTTTACATATTTTTGGTTCTTATTCGAACATAAGTGTAGATAAAATTTCCAACACTTCTTGATTTGATGTCCACTCTTACCATAATAAGATCTCTTGGAACCACGATCCCTTCTTGTCATTCCCCCTTTTCCTCTATTTTGAGAAATGACCTTTACCTCTAGCCTTCTTCTTGGATGGTTTCTCTTGCACAGACTGTCTTCTTTGAAATTTCTCTAGATTATGGTTACTAGTTCCATAGGAAGCACATGGATGCATAGACCATTTACCAGTGGGAAACAATTTCATTCCCTCTTTAGAATGCACATCTTTCTTTGAATATGTCTTACATATGTTACCTTTCCCTAGGCTGGAAGGTAAGACTAATTTCTTATGAAGGACCTCTTCATCTGAATTTCTCCTTTCTTCAGTTGTCCTTGAGCATTCTCCACCTTGACAGGAAAAAGAATAATATGAGGATTCATCTTTCTCGATCATTCCTTTTGAAGGAGTTAGTTCCTTTTGCATCGAAGACTTTACATTCTCTACCTGTCAATCTTCATGGATTGATGTTGATGGTGACAATACTTTATCCTTGGTCTGCAAATTCATTTCCAACTCATGAAAAATACCTCTATGGAATTTCTCGTGACATATCAGTCGATCTTCCATATTTTTCTTCTCTTCCTTGAGAGTTTGTAGTTGCATCCTTGATTCATAATTCTCCCTCTAAATCTATCAATTAATGTTCTTATGTAGTCTTAACTTAATGAGAGCTTTACTTATTTTTTCCTCTCAACAAGTGTCTTCAAAACCTTCACCAACTTAAGTCTTGGACATTGTCATATCAACAACTTGCAAATGTACATTAAAACTAGCTTTGATACCACTTGATCCAAAAATCCTTAGATACCAATTATAATCTTTAAAAACTCATTTTAGCATCTAACATTATTAAGAATAATTCTTCATCGTATTGAGGTGATTTGCAGAAAAATGATGATGTGCTTCTAATCCAAAATATAATAAAATGATAATTAATTTGAAGTATTATGAGATGACACAACAGAAAATAAAAGAACTCAAATTATACAATATTGATGTCATAATTTATTTCATCTTCAAATCCCCTTTAGATAGTGAGATTGCTCTTCATTATCTCAAAATGTCAAATTACATTACAATATGGAATTACAAATCCAATTTTGAAGTCACTCTTTAATTCCACTGCTCGAACTCAAAAATAAAATTTACCATTGAATTCCTTGTGAAATTCTAAGAAAAATGAGTATATAGTCAGCTATATGATGAACTTGTTGTACTATGTTGTCATTCATGTCAAGGTATTGATGTCCAAGGATTGATGTCAAGTATTTTCTTGTATCATTAAGTGGTGTCATAATATTGTAGCATTGATGCCATGTCATGATTGATATGAAGTACCAAATGGATGAACTCCAAAGTGGTCCCCTTATGGTGAAATCCCTCATGGGAAGACTCTTTGTGAAGCCCAAATGGTTAATTGGTTGAGTCATCCTAGATGTGTGGTTAAGGAAGCCAAGTTTGGTTGAGGAATAATGTAATGAAGACCGAGGAATTTGCAAGTGAGACTATTCTAGATGGATAGTGTTCATCATGTCATTTCTGATTATATGTGGAACGTCACCTAACTCCTCATAGTTAGAGAGTTATGGCCATGTGAAGTTGGAGAACCCTCATGAGTTATCTAGAAGCTCCTAGAAGGTCAAAGAAATCAATAAGGTCAAAGAAGTCAAATTATTCTAGAAGCTCCTAGAAGAAGTTGACCAGTCAAAGTGGTTAGTCATGGGTTAAGTGGTTGCTACAAGAAAACAATTAAAAATAAATTAGTTGCAACTAGAAGTGGAAATTTTCCTATTTGTGGAATAAGTGGTTGTAAGTGGACAAGTGGTTAGAAGTGGTTTAGCCCCAAAAGAAGAAATTTGGTTATATAATAACCCCTAGAGGAAGCTACTTGGAGAAGTATAAATATGAGAGCAAGGGTCTCTTATGGTGATGAATATTTTGACTGAAGATCTATTTTGGTGAAAGGTTCATTGTAGGTACTCATGGGCACATCAGAATTTCCACAAGTCTGAGGTAGGAAGAAAGTTTGATGGAGAAATTTTTGGAGATTCAGAAAACCCTAGTTTTTTGAAGATGTACACGGGTTGCAGTGGGCCAAGGCTCATATGTACATGGGCTGAAGGAGAATAGGGCGTGTAAAATTAAAAAAATCCAATAAAATATTGAGTATATGTTGGTGCCAGGTTCATGAAGTTTGAAGCAAGTTCCAGGAAAGCATTATACAGGTTAAAATATGCTACAGAAGTTATGGTATGGTTATATGTTGTCTTGATGCTTAGATCTAATCATGGTATGGTGAATGATTGAATCATTCTTTGTATGGTTATGATGTTTGGGTTCTATTCTGGTATGGTTGAGGGATATCTATGTTATGTGATGGTGTGTGCATGAGGAACATGCATAGGTTTTTGGATGATCTAGATTTGTTGGTGGTTGATGATGGTACAGGTTGGTCAGTGACAGGTCACGAGTGGATGTGACAGAGGAAGAAAATATCTGAAGGGAAGAAGTTGTGAAGTTTTAGAAACCCTATCTTTTTGAAGTTGTGCACAAGATGATAGAGGGAAGGACGCATACATATGCATTTGTAGTATAAGAAGATCGTGTACATATGTGAGTTGCAGTATAAATAGGCCGCATACCTGTAGACATATTGGATTATGTCTACAAGATGGGTCTTGTACTTGAGGGTTGGATTCCTCTTCTCAGTTGGTGTTGAGATCTGCAGGTTGGGTCTTGCATTGAGAGTTGGTGCTCATTTCAGTTGGTGTTGATAAACCCTAGAGATTGTAGTCTCATGTAACACACAATACAAAAATTTTACATATATATCTTGTGTTCCTTGTGTTCTTTATGGTGATGGTTTATTGATGATGTATGTTGTTGAGATATGTTTACATGCAAACAATTAGTTAAAAATGGAAGTAATTAATTTAAATGATATTTGAAGTGGCTTCTAACTAAGGTGTTTTGTAAAGAGTTATAAAAAGATTCTCACATTGATTCACCCACCCCCCCCCTCTCAATGTGGTCGGTGTGTCCAACAATTGGTATCAGATTGGGACTTCATTATAAGTCTTACAAGCTTGAAGGAGATCCATGGACACACTTGTAGATGAAGTTCCCCTCTTTGATGAGACAGATTATTCATCATGGATAATAGAAATGAAAGGTTTTATGAAGGAAAAATGAGCAGGTGTTTGGAACATAGTTCTTGGTGGATCTGTTTTCGTGAAGAATAAGTCAAAGGATGCAACTCAAAAAGAAGCAAAGAAGAACAATTCAGTGGCTCTCAAGGCCATCATAAATGGACTCTCGGGTTTTGTCAAAGAAAGCATAGGACAACATTCCTCTGCCAAGGATCTATGGTTGAAGCTAGAGAAGGTTTATCAAGACAAAAGAAAAGACATTGAATACAATACCATCAAGGAAAATGAAGGTAAATATTCTCCAAAATATTTTGATTGCAACATCTCTAAGTGTGATGATGTTGAATGCTCTTCTACTAATGAAGAAGAATATATAGAAGTAGATTGTGTAGAATCAACTAACAATTGTTTTATAGATGAAGAAGAAGATTTTTTGAAGCTTAAGGATAAATTTATAGATTATTTAGAAGAAGCAAAAGATAACCATTACGTTTTTGACAATCTTGAAGAAATCACTAAGAAATCCCTAGAAAAGTATCAAAATCATTTATTGGCACTAAAACAAATGCTCAAGAAACAAGAAGAAAGTGAAACTAAGTAAAGGACCCAATTAGAATAAAAATAAGAAGAGATCAAAAGACTAAAGAATGAAATAATTAGTCAAGCAAAAGAAAAGAAGAAGGTAGATGATGAGCTTAGAAAAATCCTTGAAGTCAATGTTAATCTAAAGACCCAACTTGAAGAATCCAAAAGGATAGAAGAACTATTGAAGAATCAAATAAATGAAAAGAAAGAATCATGCCATAAGCTAGAAGCATAAGTTGTTTATCTTAGAAGGAAAGAAGAGAAGTCAAAAAGGTTCTTGAATAGCTAAAAATCTTGGATGAAATCTTGGATAGTCAAAGATCACCAAATGATAAATCAGGTTTTGGATACAACAAAGAAGTTGCACACTTTGAAGCTAGCACTTCTAAGAAGCATGAGTTAAGTGCTTCATTCTCAAAATATGGAAGCAAAGTTGCAAGCCAAGCATATACACAAAGCAAGGAAACCTTCAGAAGAA
Source organism: Picea engelmannii (assembly GCA_009831015.1). Taxonomy (NCBI): domain Eukaryota; kingdom Viridiplantae; phylum Streptophyta; class Pinopsida; order Pinales; family Pinaceae; genus Picea; species Picea engelmannii. The sequence goes on along the minus strand of ML807065.1, from coordinate 75,355 downwards.
AAAATCAAACAAGACATCAAGGAGCCATCCCCACACCTCAAAGAAAATTCAAAAGGGAGACAACTTCAATGTGGACACCAAAGCAAAGGTATGAAAATGTTTTTCATGGTCATTGCTTCTCATTTAATAAATATGGTCACAAAGCTTTGGATTGCAAAAATTACGCAAGGAAAGATGTTGGAAGGTTCCATAATACCTTAATATGTTGGAGATGTAATCAAGTGGGACACATTGTGGTGCATTGTCACACCATGAGATGTTACATCTGCAGTGAGTTTGGCCACTAAGCTTGGGATTGTTGGAATTCAAGGAGGTAGTCAATGAGGCGTGATTCATATAAAATGGAAATAAGAACACATGTAAATTGGAAGGAAGATAATTTTGAAAGGATGGAAGCTCAGCATACAAGTACAGAGAAACCTGGACACTTTCAGAAGTGGATGAAGAAGACTGAACAATCATAACAAAATGGCAGCCATGAAGCAAGCTCAAGTCTTACATTTTCTTAGGCATATGCAGGCTCATGTGGAAGAAGTTGTGTACATACATGAGGTGATCTATAGAAAGGTAGCATACATATGCGAGCTAACTGAGGAACAGGCTGTGTACCTGTGGGAAAAACATCAAAAGGAGAGGTGTATAGATGAGATAGTATACTGCAAGTTTTCATGTTTTTATGTGTGTTTAATGAATATATGGTGATGATATATGGTTTATCTTTGGAGCATATGCTTGATGCCTATCTTGGATGCATGGTACTAACCCTAGAGTGTGGATTGAGGAATTTTCTATTAAGGTGTAGTGTTGGTTATGTTGTGTTATATCAGTGAGGTTATGGCACCTTGTTTATGAAGTACATCATGGGTGTTGTGATACTAGATAGAGATATATCATTGATCTATTGTCTAGGGACACTCTTGGTACATGTTTAGAGGTACTATAGGTGGATTAGTACTTGTTGTAGTGAATGTTTTTTAGGCAGATCTATTATAGTACTTGGTCGGTACATATGTGAGCTCTATTGACATATCTTGTGATGTATTATTAGAAGCATATTGTTGGATGTCGCAGTGTATGTATTTGTCATATTGGTTGGTGTACATGTTGGATACATTGGTGAGACATATCTTGGATACATTGGCACATGATTAGTCTTGGATGATGCGCATCTTAGTGATATCATGCATGTGGTTGAGAGTTGTCTTGGTGATTGATCATGGTTAATAATATCTAATGTGGTTGATGAGATTATTGTAACAAGTTGTGTTTTTCATAGTTAATGCACTAGTTGGTGATATAGGTTTGGTGCATGGTTAATGCATTGGTTGAAGGTACAAATTGATGGATCATTGTATGATGCATGGACAGGTCCAAGGATCCTTTTTCTCTTGATGTAGTTGAGCATTTGATCAGTGTTTTGGTAGAGAAGTAGAAGAAGAAGATTTCAATGGTATCATATTGTTCATCTTGCATAGAATATAGGGAGACACATACCCACAAGGGGAGTTGTTCCTCTTCCCATGATCGGTTGTAGAGGCATGATTCCAGGAGGAGAGATGATTGGCATCCATATCATCATCATTACACCAAAGAGATTTCCCTTGTCAAAGGGAGAGAGATTCATCAAATGCATGCAGAGCATCCCACATGATAGTTCAGTCAGGGGGAGCATCCCCAAAGAGATATACCCTTTTCCATTGATGTCAAAGGGGGAGAGATAGTCACATTGATGTGGAAAGGAGTGATGATCATAGAGGGAGCATGAGTATTGACATGTCTTGGTGTTTCCATCAATGACTGGTATTGACATAAATGTTGGTGTTGCCATCAATGCCAAAGGGGGAGATTATTGTACTATGTTGTCATTGATGTCAAGTATTGTCTTGTATCATTGATGTATTGATTGTTGGATTATGTTGGCATTGATGTAATTGATGTCAAGGGTTGATTTCATGTGGTGGCATAGTGACTTGGTGTCATAATATTGTATCATTGATGTCGTGTCATGAATGATAGAAAGTAACATATGCATGAACTCCAAAGTGGTCCCCTTATGGTGAAATCCCTCATGGGAAGATGCTTTGTGAAGTCAAAATGGTTAAGTGGTTGAGTCATCCTAGATGTGTGGTTAAGGAACCCAAGTTTGGTTTAGAAATAATGTAATGAAGATTGATGAATTTGCAAGTGAGACTATTCTAGATAGATAGTTCTCGTCATTCTGTTTCCGATTATATGTGGAACATCACCTAACTCCTCACGGTTAGAGAGTTATGGCCATGTGAAGTTGGAGAACCCTCATGTGAGTTATCTAGAAGCCCCTAGAAGGTCAAAGAAGTCAAGAAGGTCAAGAAGTCAAATTATTCTAGAAGCTCCTAGAAGAATTTGACCAGTCAAAGTGGTTAGTCATGGGTTAAGTGGTTGCAACAAGAAAACAATTAAAAATAAATTAGTTGCAATTAGAAGTGGAGAGTTTCCTATTTCTGGAATAAGTGGTTGTAAGTGGACAAGTGGTTAGAAGTGGGTTAGCCCAAAAAGAAGGAAGTTGGTTAAATAATAGCCCCTAGAGGAAGCTACTTGGAGAAGTATAAATAAGAGAGAAAGGGTCTTTTATGGTGATGAATCTTTTGAGCATATTGAAGATCTATTTTGGTGAAAGGTTCATTGCAAGTACTCATGCACGCATTAGAAGTTCTGCAAGTCTGAGGTAGTAAGAAAGTTTGACGGTGAAAGTTTCAAAGTTTCAGAAAACCCTAGTTTTCTGAAGATGTACATGGGTTGCAGTAGGCCAAGGCACGTACGTACATGGGGTGAAAGAGAACAGGGTGCGTATAGTTAAGAAAAGCTAAGAAAATCTTGAGTAGATGTTGGTGCCAGGTTCTTGAAGTCTGAAGCAAGTTCCATGAAAGAATTATATAGGTTCAGATCTGCTACCGAAGTTCTGGTATTGTTATATGTTGTCTTGATGCTTAGATCTACTCATGGTAAGGTGAATGCTTGAAGCATTCTTTGTATGGTTGGTATGATGTTTGAGTTCTATTCAGATATGGTTGAGGGATATATATGTTCTGTGATGGTGTATGCATGAGGAACATGCATAGGTTGTTGGATGGTCTATATTTTTTGGTGGTTGATGATGGTACAGGTTGGGCAGTGATAGGATGGTTGAAGTGAGAGGTCACGAGTGGATGTGATAGATGTAGAAAGGATATGAAGGGAAGAAGTTGTGAAGTTTCAGAAACCATAGCTTTCTGAAGGTGTATGCATGTTGACAAAGGGAAGGACGCATACATACGCATGTTGCAGCATAGGAAGATCATGTGCATACATGGGTTGTAGTATAAACATTTCATATACCTATTGATAGATTAGATTATGTCTATAGGCTAGGTATTGTACTTGAGGCTTGGATTCCTCTTCTCAGTTGGTGTTGATATCTGCAGGCTAGGTCTTTCAATGAGAGTTGGTGCTCTCCTTGAGTTGGTGCTCATTTTAGTTGGTGTTGATAAACCCCTGAGATTGTAGTCTCATGTAACACATAATACAAAAATGTTGCATATATATCTCATGTTCCTTGTGTTATTTATGGTGATGGTTTATTGATGATGTATGTTGTTGAGATATGTTTACATGCAAACAATTAGTTATAATGGAAGTAATGAATAATTATATTTGAAGTGGTTGCTAACTAAGGTGTTTTGTAAAGAGTTGTAACAAGAGCCTCACATTGATTCACCCCCCTCTCAATGTGGTTGGTCTGTCCAATAGAACTGACTCAATTTTACCCTCTTTACACGCCAAATGATGCACTATGGTGCTCATTAATGAAAATATGGACTAATACTTCTAAAGATAACATCTTAGCACAAAAATAACATCACCATTGAACTCCTCCCAAGAAAATGAGAAGAATGAGTATAAACATGCCTATATGCAGACAAAATACCTCACGGCAAGCAAATTAAGACAATACCAAACTTGGTTCCTCTCTATGCATGCAAAATGATGGATTTGTACACCCTCAAGATCCATGTGAACATTGGGCATTGTGTTGACATGGGAATGTGTGCAACCTCGAAATTCATTCCATTAAATATGTTGGGTCATGGGTAAAACCCGTACCCGCTCCCTATATTCTCGTCTTTTGTTCTAACCAATTTAAATATAGTTTACTATATTCAAACTCCCATAGATTTTTAATGGTGCAGTTGTTTGGACCGTTAGCATAATATTTGATGAGTCGTGGGTTCAAACCCCATCGACCACCAATTGTTGCATTGATTTTTGTTATTCGATGGTTATATATATATATATATATATATATATATATATATATATATATATATATATATTCCCACAAATGTTGGCATACGAGTGGAATATGGTTAACAATATAATATATGATAAGGTTGGGGGGTCCACCCCCCCACACCCAACCTTTTAAACCCCAAACAATACAACTTTTGAACTTAAATATAAATCATGGCATATAATTTTAAGTCTCATGTGTGTGGTGCAATGGAAAAGGAGGTTTGTGTAAGTTTATAGGAGGTCGAGGGTTCAACCCCCATCGACTCCTATAATTTTGATAAGCATTAACCATTAATAGCCAATGGGAGGCTGCCACATGTCAAACTACAATTGGTCCATTGTACCGCATGGATTGCCAAGTCACCTACTCGGTTGGATGCATTGTGTTCCATGTGGTGCTCCATGGTGTGGGCATGTCAACACCATACAATCATATGGTCATGCCATGTGTCACCCTTATAATGGTGGCACGTGTCATCTTGACCCTTTTGACTTTTTCCTGGTTTGACCTGAACTTTGACCATCCATAACTTTTGCATATGAACTTTGTTTGAGGCGATTTCTGTGCCATTGGAAAGCTATCACCAATCTCTACGCAATGAAGTAGTTTTTTATAGCATTTTAGATAGTCAAATTTTGAGCTTTTTTGGATCCTCATGGACCTCTGTGAGCTTTCTGGATCCTCTTGGACCTCTTTGAGTGTTCTAGATCCTCTTGGACCTCTTTGAGTGTTCTTAGATCCTCTTGGATCACTGTAGGAGGAGACCAATGGGTTGTGGGATATAGGAGTTGTGAATGGTCAGTGAGAGACACCCTTTTTCTTGTGGATTTGTATCCCAAGCTTGAGGGTGACTTGTTGTTGAGATCTATAAAAAGTCTATGGTTGGGTATAATGTTCATCCCAAGTAGTTAGTTGCACAATTGTTTTAAAATATAATTGTTTATATGTTTTCTCAGTTAATTTATGAGTTTAATTGTTGTGCATTTTACTCTATGAATGGGAATGATTTATATGTTGTTGTAGATGAGTTTACTTATTGCATTAATGTCATTTCAATAGGTTATAGTTGCATATAGTTAATGGTATCAGACAAGAGTTAAATCTGCGTATAATTTGTAGCTGGTAAGATAAAAGAACTTAGTTAGCAAAAAAAAAAAAAAAATGAATTTATGTGTATTTCCACAAGTAATGTTCCTTGGTTAAGTTGGGGAATGTTACAGTGACTGGGTTTTATTCAACTTCTATATGTAGTTGTAGACTGTACAAGACAGTTTTCTTAATGAAACCTCTTGCATTTTCACATTGACCTTGCCATACAATTAATTCTTTGGCATCAATTGGTTGCTTGTTTTCATCATTGACTATGTGTCAAAGATTCTTCACCCTAAGAATATCAAACATATTTCTCTTATAAGAAAGATAGTTAGTGCCAATTAACTCATGAACTAAATCAAACTCTGAATTCATGATAAACAAAGTTGAGAAATGGAAAAAATAATGCAAATAAAATGCACTTAAACCAAATAAAAA
>ML807065.1:33226-69145 GCA_009831015.1 Picea engelmannii | reverse complement strand
TTAGTTTCAGAAAAGAAAAAAAAGGCTCGGTAACTACCAGACCTAAATATTTCCAAAAACTTTAGGTTAAAAAAATTAAATTTCCTAGGCTAGGCTAGGTAAATTAATTCAAATATGGGCAAACATAAGCCAAATTTAACGAAAAAATAGTCAATCTTAACTGATTCCTCTATTCTGTGGACAATGGTGAGATTAGATTTGCTGAAAAATGCACAGAAATGGTGAGGTGTGCTCATATCCATGGAAAACCTAAGTGGTTGTCTATATATGATTGTAGATATGTTGATGTTTGAACAACATCGGGAAGACATTCTTCCATATATATATACATACATACATATATAATAAGTAGTTATTTATTATCCAAGGGACACATCCTTTCATGGATGGTCATCATATGTTCTTTATATATGGAACACTCATCATTGTAATAATACATCGATCATATATCATCTCATATTATCTCATATAGAAAAATCAACATGGTATCAGAGCAAGACTGGACTCGACTCCCTCACAGGAGGTCCCAGGAGTGTGTTTTTCCATCAGTTATGTAGAGAGAAGGTTGTCTGGTGGGTATGTGAGAGCTTGAGGAGAAGAAGAGAAGTCGTTAGAAGTATATGCTTACAGAGTCTATGATGGAGGTGAAATTGGGTGTGAACTTGGGCGTGAGATGGTCAAGGAAGGTGAATTCATAGATGGGCCTCAAATCCATGAAGAACACGGATTGTTGTGAATTAATGACATTGAATGAGGCTCATATGAGGTGCATCTAGACCCCGGGTTCCAATTCTCATCCCATGGTGGTTGATGCCTCAGAGAATATCCAACGATTGCTCATATATTTTCACAGCAAACCCATGGGCACCATTGTTCTGTCGGATCCCAAACGAGTCATCCCATGAGATAGGCCATAAGGGTTGTGGTGGTGATAGACGAGTAGGCATGCAGGAGATGGGCGAGTATAGGGCACCGAAGGCTCTTATCTTCATTGTGAACCTACAAGTGTCGGGGAAAGAGCAGCATCATAGTGTGGTGTTCTACTATGTGGGCAGAGAAATCAATCTGACATTTGAGCAAACCTATTAATGGGTTGATCTATCATTGAATGGGTTTATCTATCATTGTGGTGGAAAAGTTCGGTGTCCAATCGTTCATGCTCTTCCCCGGGAGCACATAGCTTTGGTTGTGTGGGAAAGAGAAATGTTGGGAGGACAAGGGGCCTCTATGAGAGATTTACAATGCCTTCATCATGTGGCATGCAGTCAAACTATTCGTTGTTTTTCAATCCTAGGACTATGAATAGTGGGTGAGCAGCCTACCTTGGGTCAATGATCCGGGCAGAAGGAATGGTGGCCCGGGCTCGGGCCAGGTGGGCGTCAAGTGTCGGGGAGAATGTAGGGGGGAATGTAGACTTCATCTTAACATGCCTCAGATGGTCAGATGAAGGAACCAAGACACTAGTTTCATGAGGAAACATCGATATGTCTTGTGAGACATTGGTTCCATGAGGGAACCTCGATTTGTCTTGTGAAACATTGGTTCCATGAGGGAACCTCAATATGTCTTGTGAGACATTGGTTCCATGAGGGAATATAGATATGTCTTAGACATTGGTTTCACAAGGAAACCTCGATATGTCTTTTGAGACATTGGTTCCATGAGGGAACCTCGATATGTCTTGTGAGACATTAGTTCCATTAGGGAACCTCGATATGTCTTAGACATTGGTTTCATGATGCAACCTTGATATGTCTTATGAGACATTGGTTCCATGAGGGAACCTCGATATGTTTTAGACATTGGTTTCATGAGGGAACCTTGATATGTCAAGTATGGTCCAATATAACTTAGCATGATCAACACTTACCTATGTTTCTATGAGTAGAGGCATCCATGACTGCAGTGTATGTTCAGAACAGAAGTCCTCATAATACTTTGATGAACATGACTCTCAAGGAGGCCTTCACTAGAGTGAAGCCTGAGGTTGGACACTTCAGGATATTTTGGTTTCCAGTATACATTCATGTACCCAAGGAAAAAAGGACCAAGCCAGACCCTTCATAAAAAAAGGGTACATTTGTGGGGTATAGTGAGTCTTCGAAGGCATACCAGATCTACATCCTTGGTCAAAGATAGATTGAGGTGAGAAGAGATGTTACCTTTGAGGAGGAGGTATCCTTCAGGAGATATTGAGTATCTCACATGGAGATTGATAGTGAGAGACAATAAGAGATGGTGCCTTCTCCCCCTCACCATCCAGTAGTTCATAGGGAGACAATTGAGCCTATTTATCAAATTGATCTTTTTGATCTTGTAGCTCCAGTTAATGTTCCCAGAGATATTGCAGTAGGTTGAAAGATACTTGCATGGGCTTGTCAGACTCTATAGAAGTTAGAAGTACATGTAGCTCCTCGTGGTACCTTCCAAGAGATAAAGAGACCTCATATATATTCAAGCTATGCCGCAACTATGAGCCACATCATTGATTATGAGCCTTCCTATTATGAGGAGGTATCTAATCGGCCAGTATGGAGAGATGCCATGATGGAGGAGTATCAGTACATCATGAAGAATGATGTGTGGGATATGTTCTGAGACCTAAGGGGAAGTCTGTAGTGACTTCCAAGTGGATCTATAATATTAAGCACACAACTAACAAGAGCATTGAGAAGCAAAAAGAAAGATTTGTTGCTAGAGGATTCTCTTATATGGAGGGAATAGATTATGAGCAGACATTTTCTCTTATTTCTCAGTACACTTCTATTCGGACAATTATTTCCCTTGCAACATACATGGGTTGGAGACTACATTAGATGGATGTGAAGGGAGCCTTTCTCAATGGAGAGATTGAGGAAGAAGTATACATCGAGCAGCCAGATGCTTTTGTGATACATGAGAAGGAGTCTCATGTGTGCAGGGTGAAGAAGGCCATGTATGGACTCAAGTAGGCACCTTGAGCTTGGTATGCGAGTATTGATGGACACCTAATGAGTTTGGGCTTCAGAAAATTTGTTGTTGATCCCAACCTGCACTACAAGATTGTTAATGGTGAGTCCCTGATTTTGGTCCTCTACGTTGATGATTTATTCATCATCGGTACAGAGAGCCTTATTGTTGAATGCAAGTATGCATTGGCCTTTGATTTTGAGATGAAGGACCTCAGTATGATGCACTACTTCTTGGGACTAGAGGTGTGGTAGAGAACTAATGAGATCTTCCTGAGTCATGATAAGTACATAGTTGAGATATTGAAGAAGTTTGGGTTGTTGAAATGTAATCCCATGGCTACACCAATGGTGACAAATCTAAAGAAACTAAGTGTGTCTTCTTTCGATTTCGACGAGATTAATCTGACCCTATACAGATAGATGATTGGATCATTGATGTATCTAGTTAACATCAGAACAAATATTTTCTATGCAGTGAGTAAAATTAGCCAATTTACGAGTCATTCGAGACAGACATACTCGATTGATGCAAAGCATGTGTTGAGAAACCTGCGAGGCACAAGTGGACATGGTCTGAGATATACTTCCAATATTGACATGAGATTGCATGGATATATTGGCTTTGATTGGGAAAGAATCTTAGTGGACAAGAAGATCACCTCTGGGTGTTTCTTCACTTTGGGATATGTCATGTTTTCCTGGTGTAGCAAGAAACATACTTTTTTGGTTTTGAGCACCGTAGAAGAAAAGTACATTGCATTGAGTGTGGAAGTCTGCAAAGAAATGTGGCTTCACAAGCTTCTTGCATATTTATTTGGACATGTGCTGGATTCCACCATTATTCATTGTGATAACCAGAGTTGTGTGAAGCTCTCAGAGAATCCAGTGTTTCATGACAAATCAAAACATATTGAGATCAAGTACCATTACATCTGAGCCATGGTGCAGAGGAAGGTAGTATTGGTGCAATACCTTCCTACAAATGAGCAGGTTGTTGATGTTCTTACCAAACCCCTTATGAGGAAGAAGTTAAATTACTTCCATGATAGACTTGGTGTGGTGGATAATTCCTCCCTCACTGAGAAGGAGTTTTAATGTTTTCAGCTTCCTGAAACATTCTCCAAATATTACTCTTCTATGACTGAGTTGAGTTGATCTGTGAGGAAACTTATCCAAGAGGGATTAGTGGGTTTGCGATTATATCCCAACGTCCCTTGAGGATATCACATGAGGACACATCCCCTGTGGAGAGAACATGAGGACATGTCAAGGGAGTTGGCCTTGAAGTCACACACTATGGGGAGTTGACCCTAGTGTTTCTAAAGGGAGTTGGAGCAACTGTGTGTTTCTTGATTGCAGAGACTGTGATGGATGATTCAATCTATCAATGGCATGGTAGTACTTATGTGCTACTAGTTGATTACAGAGTATTTAGTGGACTACAGGATGAAGACATCATGGAAATATACCTCCCTGGCTAAGAGGGAGTGTTGATGTTTCAGCATCGGGAAGATGTTCTCCTAAGATTGGTCATGGTGATTTGACCAGTTGTGAATGGCCCAAGAGTAGTCTTCAAAGAACATAAGACTCGAAGTGCTAGTGTTCCTCTAGTGTGTGGAAACATTGGGTAGAATTTCACCCATAAGGGTGCACCTATAGTGAATGTCCCAACTAAGCATTAGGCGGACCTTCTCCTAGATTAGGCTGCAGACCAAGGGAGATAGGATATATTTATCATAAAGGTGTACTTATGGTAAATGGGCCCATGTGTAGTCCTTCCTTGATCATGAAAAGGAATAATATGGACTCAAGGTGCTAGAGGTGTTTTCCACGTGTCAGTTAGCATCGTGTTGACATTCACTCACAGGGGTGTACCTATGGTGAATGACGCTCGTGTATTCTTTGTCCTAGTCATGGTGATTTGACAAGGAATGATAAAGAATCAAGATGCTAGATGATATCCCATGCGGACCCAAAGTGAGATTGATCTTGTAAAGATTCAATTGGCTTAGAGGGAGAGTTGAAGAAGAAGTTTCCCCTCAGTTCAAGTGGGAGAGATACATCTCCCAAGACTGACAAACAAATGTCATGAGTCTAGGGTGAATTTTGTATACTTCATAGACAAACCTTGGCATGATGAAGAATGTCTCTTTCATTGAGAGAGAGTGTTGATGTTTGGACAACATCAGAAATACATTCTTCCAAATATATATATATATAATAAGTAGTTATTTATTATCCAAGGGACGCATCCTTTCATGTATGGTCACCATATGTTCTCTATATATGGAACACTAAACATTGTAATAATACATCGATCATATATCGTCGCATATTATCTCATATTGAAAAATCAACATGATCTATTGATCCAAAAAGGATCCAGAGAAGACTAAGGACAACTCAGAATTCGTAGAAGCAACTCAAGAAGCTCAGAATGGCCTCCATAGATAGAGAAAGGGAAAAAAATCAAAGTCCTCAAAACTCAATGAAAGTGGCATCATCGCGATGAGCGCATCGCGATGAGCGCATCGCAATCTTTCCAACGGCGTAAATGTCTCATCAATCAAAGTTACAAATTGAAAGATATAAGTCAACCTAGCCCAATCATCACGAGATAAATTAGCATTTGTACTATTGACGTCAGCATCCATATAGTGTACGTGGTACATGCAGGAGGTGACATATTTCATGTTGATGTCAGAATGACATCAACATGGTGATGTGGAAGCACCACAGGCTTCCATGTGTCACTCATTTTTTGCTTTTTTGGGAAAATCCGTGGACCAATGAAAAAGCACCACGTGGCAGTCCGTACAGCCACATGGAAGATTGTACACTGATGTGGCAAGTTGATAAGGCAGTTGAGGTGGCATACTATATGCTGACATGGTAGGTGACTATATAGGTGGTTGGCGTGGCCCAATGGTTGGCTTCCATGTCGCAATGGGAAAATGCCAAATGAGGGCCCGAGAACCGAATTTCAAAAATAAAAATGGTGGGTCCACCAAATCTGGCAGAACACCACCAGATCTGGCAACCCAACGGACATATCTAAACTACCTCCAAATTTGGCGGAACCACAATACATATATGTATATAAGTTATAACAAACACCCAAAAGGGGAGGTCCGTGGGCTCAACCCTAGGACCTCCCTCATTGTATACACCTTAACTATATCTCTGCCAACCAATAGGCCAAACGGCCCTATTGTTTATATCGCCCGAGAATTTTATTTAGAAATTGAATTCCACCAGTGCATAGAGGGAGGCACACGAAGGTACGAGCGAGCACATTTTTCGAGGCATTTTTGGGGAATTAATTGCAGATTGTAGGGCACAAAAATCGAGATAGAATTTCTCGTGGGTCTAGGAGTGCTAGAGTCGAATTGAGGCATGGAGACAATCATTTTTGGGTAATTCGATGCCACGAATTCAATGGTGTTGTCTATTTTCTAATCTAAGCAAAGCTTCTGCAGCTTAATTCCAAAATGAGGTATACTTATGTATTTTTCCAAATTCTTTTGTTGAGTTAATAAAAAGGCCTACCCATTTGAGAGCAGAACCCAGAGACGTAGTCCACCAAGGACGAACTCTGTTATCAAGTTTTTTTGTTCAGATTTGATGCTTATGTATCTTCATTATTGAGATTTTCCTTCTTTAATGGTGCACTTTAATTTGTGCTAATTTAATACAATTCTTTATAAGTCACTTCAATGAAAAGATCCCGGATCATGTTGGTATGAGAGCAGTCATCTTGACGTGAATTTTTTAGTGTGAATGTTGACAAGGGCCAAGCATAAGCAGGGTGAAGGAAATCTTAATACTTTCAATCTCGAAGTTGATTGTGCATCCTGAAGGAGGAAAATGGCAGAAGAGGACAAGCGTGATGAACAAGAGAAAAAATTTCATATGGTATTTTATCGCATGTCAAAAATGGTCGAACGAATGTATGGAGACTACGAGAAGAGGATGAAGAAGAAAAAGGAAGCACAAGTTGATGATGATGCTTCGGTAAATCAAGGGGCTGGAGGAGACCCTCCTGAGCCTCCATCTTCACCATCAAGTTCTAGTTCTTCTTCCTCTAAGCATTCTCATCATTCTCATCATTCTAGCCATAAAGCCTCTTTTAAGAAACCATTATTAAAGCTTGATGTAAAATTTTATTTACCTATGTTTAATGGAGATGCTAATCCTTAAAATCTAGATAATTGGATCCGATAGGTTGAAGTATATTTTCGTGTTCAAAAGATTGATGAAGAGGAAGTTAAAGTGCAATTGGCTTCTCTTCGGTTGGAAGGCACCGCTCTTGTATGGTGGGAGAGAAAACTTCAGGACAGAAGTAAGTGTGGTAATCTTCTTTCCTTGTGGTCGTAATTTAAATCAGCGATAAGGAAGAAATTTAATCCATTGGGTTATTTACATAAAGCAATGATGGAATGGAAAACTTTAAGACAAAGAAAAGGTCAAACCGTACAAAGTTTCACAGAAGAATTTAGGAAGAAAGCTCTTGCATTAAACATTCCTTTGGATTCTTATGAAACATTAATGAAGTATATTGGCACACTTCACAGTTATATTCATCATACTTTGCTATTGTTTAACCCCACCAGTCTTTTCAAAGTTTGTGTGCAAGCCACTCACCTTGAGAACAGGGGAAAGCATGTTCAAGAAGATCCCACAAAGAAACCTTCCAATCTCCCACATAAGCCATTTAATAAGTTTAAAAGGAAGGACAAGAAGACCGCCATGGTAAAGAGAGAAGAAGGAAAACCATCTTTCATTTATTGCAATAAAAGTTGTCACGATGATGAACATTGTTGGAAACTACATCCATAGAAGAGACGGAAACAATTCGGTGGAAAGGGGAAGACAAAAACCATTGCTATAGTGCAACAAGATCTTGGTTTCGATTCAGGAGATGAAGGAAAGATCACAACGGTTGGAGTACAAGGTAAATATTCCCTTCATGCTAGTTCAAAATCCAATAATGAATCTCATGATGATGAACGAAAGAGGAATGAGTTATTTCATATAAGAGTTGTATCTAAACACACTAAGATAGATACATTATTTGATCCAGGTTCCCAAGTAATTTGATATCTTAATCACTTGTCAAAAAGATGGATCTTGAAATGAAACCACATCAAAAGCCTTATCCTCTTGGTTGGGTATGTGATAAATAAAAACTTAATGTCACCAAACAATGTATGGTCAAATTTTCTATTGTTTCAAAGTTGATTGATGAAGTGGATTTGGATGTTGTATCACTTGATATATGTGGCATAGTATTCGGGAGTCCTTATCTTTATGATAGAAAAGAAATCTTCATTCGTCATGAAAACAAATACCGCCTTACTAAGGGGGGAGTGTAATATATTGTTAGAGCTCACAGCATGAGGGTAAACACAACACTTGTTAGTGCAAGACAAATGAGAGACTCATAAACACTAATAAGAGATATGTGCTCATGGTCATCAAGGAGAAATATGTCGGAACATCCAACGCTTTCTAAGGATGTGATCCTTCTCATAAGAAAGAATTAATTGATATTGTTTATAAGTATGATGATATTTTGCAAGAACCAGATGGATTACCTCCTAAGAGGGAAATCCAACATGAAATACATCTTCAGCAGGATTCTCCTCTTCCTAATGTGGGCATGTATAGGATGTCAGTCGTAGAGATGACAAAAATCAAGAAGCATGTACAAGGCTTATTGGATCAAGGGGTCATCAGGCCTAAATCATCTCCTTATGGTTCTCTGATTATGATGGTGCCAAAGAAAGATGGCACATGGAGAATGTGTGTTGATTACTGGGACTAAAATAAAATCGGTGAAAAATTGATACCCTCTTCCTCGTATAGATTATTTACTTGATCAGTTAAAGAATGTTGTTTATTTCACTAAGTTGGATTTGCGCAATGGATACCATCAGATCAGGGTTGTGGAACAGGATGCATGGAAGACTGCCTTTAAAACCAAAAATGGATTGTTTGAGTGGTTAGTTATGTCGTTTGGGCTTTGTAATGCTCTGAAAACCTTCATGCGTGTGATGAATGATGTATTCAGGCCTTTTCTAGATGATTTTGTGATTGTATATTTAGACGACATTCTTATTTTTAGTGGGACTTGGGATGAACATGTGAGGCATGTAAAGAAATTATTGGATACTTTGCAAAGGGAAACGTTGTATGTAAAATTTTCCAAATCTAAATTTGGTAAGAATGCACTTGTGTACTTAGGTCATATTGTAAGAGGAGGACAATTAAAAATTGATCCTTCCAATATTGATGTAATTGTAAATTGGCCTGAGCCCAAAAGTGTAACCAAGATATAGAGCTTCTTAGGTGCATTCCAGTATTGGAGGAGGTTCATTTCAAACTTCTCCTTTATAGCATCTCCTTTGCATGCCTTAACAAGTGTGAAGAACACTTTTCAGTGGGGAGGAAAGAAACAAAAATCTTTCGACACTTTGAAGGAAAATATCAGTACCACACTAGTAGTAGCATTGTCGAATCTTCCACAGCCCTTCGAGATAGAGATAGATGCTAGTGGATATGCCATGGGTGTGTTGCCAGCCCAACATATTTTTAACTTTTTATATCAAATAAATGATCTATGTATCTGCCTAACTGGAGTCATTCATTTATTTGTTCTTCATAAGCGATTTACGAAATGACATTTGTAAGTTTTCTGTTTTTCCTAGCATTTTTTTTTCATGCTTTTTTCATGACTGAAAGCATGAAAACAAATCATTAAAACTTATGACTATGTTAGCACTCTATTTGAAGGGTTTATGAAAGACAAAATTTCTCTACAAATTATTAATGAAGCCTTGTTCCTGGCTATGAAAATTATTCTCTTTGTTTTGATTCCTCGAATGTCAAGCATGCTTATGGATTGTTGTTGGTATCAACAAAGGACCTTTTAATTTGAGCATTGACGTGTTTTTATATGGTTCTTGATCATATGTTCCCTCATCACTAGGTTTTGGTTTACAAGTTTCACTCTCCCAAACTTTATGAACGAACCCACTATGTTGCGCATTCATTTTTATTTTAATGCTCTGGTCGTGGCTTGTACTTTATGAGAGATGGAAATATGATTATAGTCATCCCATCATTTCGAAGCTTGGTCTTGGGCTTTGCAATACCCCTCACATTCATTTCAAACAATGCCTATCTTTTCGTTATGAATTTTCTGCTCATACGTCACAGACTGTTGATGACTTTTGGGCCTGGAGTATACCTCTTGTCTGTTCTTACAAACCCTCCTTACGCACTGTTTGGGTGATTTCCTATGATGTTGAAATGGATCTGGTTGTTAGAGTCGAACCTAATGGCACTCAGACCTTGCTCATATGCGATGATGCCAGAGAGGATCTCGAGGGTAATGGTTGGCTCGTTTTCCTTGAAAAATTCCAGGGTTTTAACATACAGACTGCTTAGGAATTCGCTCTCTCATTCGATGGATGTAGAGCTAAGGTGGGGGAAATTCAACTCGAAGTCACAGAGGACTTTTTAAGGCAATCAATAGGACTCCCTGCAAGCAGGCAAAGGTGGTTCAAGAATGCTAAGGTAGAAGAGGTTCCTTGGAGTCTCTTCTTTACATCTCGAAAGATCAATGGCTGTGACAAAGGTATCCCAGTCTCCTTACTGAAAGCCTGATGGAATGGTCTTATTGCAGTGTTGAAACAGTTTGTCACTTGTGAAGGCCATTTTGGCCTTGTGTTTCTTTATCATCTGCGTCTGCTCATGAATTTCATAGGGTTTCCTTTAAACATGCCTTATTATCTGTGGAGGAGCCTTTACAAAATGGCTAAGAGGTATAAAAAGAAATGTTTGGATTTGAGTCTTTTCCACCACGGTTTAATAAAAATTATGCTTGCACATCAATTGATGTTGCAGAATGATGATTGGGATTCAATTTCAACCAGAAATTGTTTTGCTAACCCCAACGCTGAAGAGATAGTTAAGCATGTGATTGAGGAAATCGTACTTTATCCTACAGTGCTCCCCTCATCTACCCAGGACTGTGTAATAACCACCCACAGTAAGCATTTACCTGATCTAAAAATTTTCGAGCAAGCCCATGAGCAAGTTGCACATCCCAATGACTCTGTCGAAAATGCAAAAAGACCTGCGGGCAAGTCATCTAAAGGCGATGTTGATTTGGGTTTTAAAAATAAGAGAGCTGGAAGGTTGATTTCAAGGAAGCTCTGAAACAAGTCAAACCCTCATGTGAGCTCGATCAAGATGATCGAGATCCATGAGATTTCAGATTCCAAAATTGATAGATTTCTTGTTGAAGAAGACCCTCTTTCTTTTCAAACAGACCTCGATCAGTCTTACAACTTCGTAGATAATCTATCGCCTTGTCTGAAACATAATGAAGGGTTTCCTGGTATTAAATTGGGTAACAAATCTACAGTCCATGTTGGGGATATTCCAGTGCACAACCATGGGAATTCTCAAGTGAATTTCGCACAACCACAGTGTGAAGATTTCCTATTCTGGATTGAAAAGTACTACGTCGATGTACCTATTTTACAGTCACAAATCAAAGCCCTTAATGACCAATTCGACCCATTAAAGAATGAAATTCCCAGCCTCTCGTCTGTCATTTAGAAACAAGGTAAACGTATGAAAACTATAGGGAATGTGATATTAAAAAATGTCGAGACTGTAACAACAATAATAAATTATGAGATCATCTTATTTGGTTTGATTTTACAGTTAGAGGTAAGATCTCTTTTATCTTCAAATAAGTTTATTCATTAAATAAATTAGATTGTTTTGTTTATTAAATAAATTAGATTATTTTATTTAATAGATTAGATTTCATTTTTTTTTAAATAGACTACCTACAGAATCAACAGATTCTATAGCCAATCTTGTCTGATTCGAAATTTGCAAAATTATGGTTAAATATGTACCTAAATTTCTCTATTTTATCTTTTCTTTTCAGGATATCTAGGAGTTCATGGTGACCAAGTGATATGAAACATTTTTGGGGCTTGTTAGCCCTATCTATGATACATTTTTGTATAAACAAGAATAAACTTTTTTTATCTTTAGAAGATTTAGTATGATCTGGGTGGTTATATCCCCTTCTTTATTTTTGTAATCAATATCTGACCTCAGAAGATGAGACAGTTACATTTCTGAAGGCTTTAAAAACTCATTATTTTTTGTAACCAAAACATCTTAGCCTGGGGATGAAGGTGGACAGCTTATACATGAATTTGGACAGAACATATGTTTACATTTTTGTTTTAGCTATCTGTAAATATTGTTGTTGTCTATATTTTGTTTATCTTGATAATTCGATAATTGTTGATAGTTTTTCTCTTCACAAATTATTATGTCGTCAAGATAATTTCTTTCATACAATCCACAATTTCATGCTTCAGTTATATGAAAATAGTGATTGATCGTTCAATTTAAATGATAAGGTTTATCTTAATCTTGTTGAATGATTTAAAGCAGGTGTTACAATTAGATTTATCTTATGTATAATTGTCTGCATTCATAAATATCACAGTTATTATCTGCATCTTGTCATATTATCGTTAAAATCCAGCAGTCGATATATTGTTTGGCATTTATTTCAAATAGTGTAAAAGTTTCACAGCACATTTATCTCGTGGACAAACTGTATGGACGATTCATGATCATACAAACAATGGATGCATGTTGATCAACTCATTAATAGGTTAGTTTTTTTTCTTTATTTGTTTGCTTATTTTCGAAACTCTTGTATGTGGTCTGGTTTTCACTGTCCACATATTCTTCTTCCATAGAATGTTTGATATTTAATCTTACAGATACATAAAGATAAAAAACAAAAAAACAAAAGAAATAGTTTATTTTGTTTTCTTTATCTATTTTTATCAAAAGAGTCACATTTTCATTGATTTCCGTGAGTTCATATTAAAACTCACAAATTGTATAACATGTACATAAATCAGAGAAACATATATATTTTGTAAATATTATTTAAAATAGTTATATACATACGTGTACATATATATATCAGTAATTAGTAATTAGTTAGTTATTTCATTCATTTATTTATTTACTCGTTTCTTTTAGGACTTTTAGATTGGACAACGGAGCCATTAAACCCGTCAAGACGAGTCATACCAAATGGCTTGGGTTATTTAGAAAACCCTGGACTGGACTCGTTCTTCCAATTGACGGACGGCCATTTTCGCCCGTCAACAAATGGCACTAGAAGGAGGGACTGAACACTATTAATGGCACTAGAAGGAGGCCCTAAACACTATTGATGGCACGTGGAGGTCACAAGACTTCTCCCCCACACACCCTCTCACCTATAGTAACAAGAAGTCATTCTGACGACAACATTACCTCTCAAACAGCAACCACATCAAACGAAAATCCACAGATTACCGTTGAACCAGTAACACCAAACCCCCCAGGGTCCGATGTACAAGAAATTGTTCATCAATCGCTCCTAAGGACACATGGTTCTTTGGTCCGTATCAGACAACTAGATCGGCCATTGAACCAACCGCTAGACTTTTCTGATATTAGCGAGCAACTTGAAGGCATTGGTCTTACCCTAAATCCTACAGATCCATATCACATCCCCACTCTTGTAGCCAGAGGATCTGGTATCCCACCATCACCACCACCTTCATCTCCCTCCTCTTCAGGAGAAGAGTCATCCTACGAAGGTAGTTCTTCATCTCAGCCTTTGACACCACCCACACCTATGGAAAATCCAAAGAATCCCACCAGACCTTGGCTCGATCAAGATGTTGTGGCTATACCTAGACCCCAGCATCCTTTGCCTAAACATATGGAGAAATGGCTCCCTAAATTTGACCCAGATTCCAAGTAGATCTTTGAAGATCACATTAAAAAATTCATGCTAGTCATTAGACTCCGAAGCATAGAACACGAAGACGTAGTATGTAGACTTTTTCCATACACATTTGAAGGCAATGAAGGCAATGCCTCTACCTGGTACTTTTCCCAACAACCCCACACCATTGTATCTTGGGATAGATTCGAATCTTGTTTCCTTGAGAAATTTGGAGACGACAATTCTCCCGAAGTCTTAGTCATGGAACTCTCCAGTTTAAAGATGAACCCCAAGGAAAAAATAAAAGACTTTAATCAAAGATTTCTAACATTAAAGAATTGAATCCCCACTGATTCAATGCTTGCTGAAAATCTTATTGTCGCATAATACACCAAAGCCCTGCACCAGAACATAGCAATTTGGGTAAAAAGGTCTAAGAAAGCAACATTATTGGAAGCCTTTGAGGAGGCAATATAAGTTGAGAAAGATATTCTAAGCCTAATAGACAATATCAGTAGCGAGGCAAAGATTACCTCATCTTCCAAGAAGAAAATAGAAATTCTTCCTACACCTCCCCAAACCAAAACTCAATCAGACAGTTCAGATCTGGAAAGTTTACACAAGGTCGTTCAGAAGTTGTCAAATCAGGTTATAGATTTAAGAAGATCAGTAGAAGAAGCTTCTTCAAGCAAAGGGTCTTACAAAACCCCTTTTAGAAATCCTTTTCCCACAAACCGGCCTAATTCAAATTCTGAAGGCCTAAATCTAGAAAGCCTGCAGTATGCTATCTAGAAAATTCTAGAAGCACATGATATCTTAGTTCCCCCCGAGATTTCTGAAGATGTGATTGAAAAAGAAATAGTGGAAGAGGACGAATCCTCTCCCAACATCTTCGGTCATTTTTTGGATAGTATCTTTCAAGCCAATTTTGAAACGGTGCATCCTTACAATACCAGAAGCAAAATAGCGAATAAATCTTCTTCTGAAATTGGAACTAATACACCTCAAAAACAGTCTAAACAAATTGAAACTAAACAGAATTCAACGACTCCAAGTTTAGAATATGATTTGATTGAGGATCTCAAAAAACTTAGAGCTAATATTTTTGTTTATGAATTATTGAAATTTCCTTTTCTTCTGCAAAAGATGCTTCAGAATATTGCAAAAAATAGCAAAAACAACAATCTGAACAACAACAAATTTGCAGAAAACAACCCTAAAACACCTCAAAAGGTCTCTGTTAAAATGACACTAGAATCCTCCGATAAAACAGACCTTGTTGTAAAAAGTGTAACAAATGTAGATAAAATACTTCCAGGGGCTGCAACTAAAAATCAACAGACCTCTATTGTTAATACTCACAGAAATGTCCCACCCTTTTTGTTTACTTTTGAAATTTTCAATAGGAATGTACATAATTGTATGGTAGATTCTGGTGCATCGTCAAACGTAATTCCTTTCTCTGTCTGCCAAAAAATCAATGCTGAAGTTCAACCTTACAATCTGAAAATTATTCAACTTGATTGGACCAATGTTAAAGTAATAGGTGAATTAAAAAATGTCCTTATCAGATTATCATCTAATCCTAAAGTCCACCAGATTATTGATATTATTGTCATTGATATCCCTGGAGTATATGGCTTATTTTTAAGTAGGGATTAGTCTGAACAGTTGCATGGTTACTTTGTGACAGATTGGTCTCATTTGTGGTTGCCAGAGAATGGAAATCCTAACAGAATCAAGATCAATCGTAAGTGTTACCTCAAGCTTATGGTAACTGATTTGAATGATCCTAATGAACCATTTACTGCTTCCACCAATTCACTCGAAATGCAGGGGATGAACACCTTTTTTGGAAACTTTGTAGCTAGAACTTCTACCATTACTGACCCAGAACAGCAGTCCGAACTCATGACATGCACACAGTCAACAACTCTCTCTAAGGTGTCACATACAACTGATGAGAATCGTATCTGGTCTCTTTACTTTGATGGATCTAAATCTAAAGAAGGATTCGATGTAGGATGTGTGCTCATTGATCTGGCAGGTAACAAAAATTTGATGGCTTGTCGATTAGAATTTGAATGCACAAATAATACAGCTGAATACGAGGCGCTCCTGCAAGGTCTTAGAAAGGCACTAGATTTAAGAGTTCAAAATTTAATAGTTTTCGGCGATTCAAAAATTGTGGTCAGACAGGTAAGAAAGTCCATCCATTGCCTATCTCGACACATGAAAAGTTATCAAGATCAGGTATGGAATCTAATGAACAAATTTTATGCATTTAACATTAATTCTATTCCAAGAATGAATAATTCTGAGGCTGACTTGTTGGCTAATGTCGCTTCTAAAATTTTTCCCGCAGAAGGCCTTTCTCCAAATGTGTTTTTCGTCGATTTGTTGTTCAGACCATCCATCCCAGACAACAACACTAATTGGAGAGTTTTCGATGGCGATCAACAGATCATCAGTTTTCTGCACATGGAAGATACTTTCTAATGTGCAGTTATTGATGAAGGTACCCATGACGAAGACCTTCACAATTTTACGGTAATATCAGACCCAAGATCTCCGGAATCAACATCATATCTGGTAAATTCTATCCCAAAATCCATGGTAAGATTAGAAAAGTTTTATAATTTGCATGATAAATTCAGAAAATCAGTAAATTGTAAAACGAATAGTTCTTCCTTGACCCATGAAAAGGTAAATCTAGGAACTAAAGATAATCCACAATGCATCAATTTGGGAATGGGATGTTCTGAGCAAGAAAAGTCGGCATTTATTAAGTTGTTTAAGGAATTTAAGGATTTCTTTGCTTGGACATATGATGATCTAAAAACCTTCGATCCTAACATCATACAACACGTTATTCCCATGAAACCCCAGACTCAATCTTTTCAACAGAAGTTAAGAAAGATACACCCAAAAATTTAAACAATGGTCAAGAAAGAACTAAACAAACTTTTGAATGCTAAGATAATCTTCCTGGTAAGACATACATAGTGGGTCTCTAATCGTGTCCCTGTAAGGAAGAAAAGTGGTGAAATTTGACTATGTGTCGATTTTCAAAATTTAAACCGAGCATCTAATAAAGACAACTACCATGTTCCTCCCATGGAACAGATTCTCCAACAGGTATCTGGTTCTGAAAGATTGTCACTATTAGATGGTTTTTCAGGTTATAACCAAGTCCTAATGTCTCCCCCAAACCAGCTAAAAACCACTTTCCATACTCCATGGGGTACCTATGCTTATAAAAAGATGCCCTTTGGACTTATAAATGTTGGTGCCACTTTTCAGAAAGTGACGGATATCACTTTCCACGGTCTAATCAATCAATCTATAGTAGTCTATCTAGATGATGTCACTGTCTTCTCAAACAATAAAGGAGATCATTTAACTCATCTAAGATCTGTTCTACAACGATGTCATAAATACGGCATCTCCCTAAATCCCAAAAAATATATCTTTGTAGTAGAACAAGGTAAGTTGCTTGGATTCATTGTATCCAATGAAGGGATGATCATTGACCCTGAAAGGACTCAAGTCATTTCAAAACTCCCCCCCCCCTCCCCCCCTTCTTCCAAAAAGTCTATGCAATCTTTCTTAGGTCAGATAAATTTTGTTAGAAGGTTTGTCTCGAGTTTTTTAGAAATGGTCAGGCCATTACAGAACTTAATAAAAAAGGATGTGCAATAACATTGGGGACCTCTAGAAAGTCAAGCTTTGGACTCAATAAAAAAGGCCATAGTGGAGGCTCCGTCCCTAATGAGCCCTGACTTTTCACGAGATTTCACTCTCTACATGTTTGCCTCCAATCTGTCTAATGTCGTTGTGCTAACCCAAAAGAATGTTGAAAACAATGAAGTTCCTATTGCCTTTATGAGCTCAGCCTTTAAGGGAGCAGAGCTTAATTACCCAGCAATAGATCATCAGGCTTACGTTGTTTTTAAAGCAATAAAACATTTTCGATCTTATCTACTGAAATCTAGGACAAAATTCATCGTTCCTTACCCTACTGTCAGGAATTTGTTAGTATAGAAAGAACTGGGTGAGAAACAGGAAAACTAGGTCACATCCTTACAAGAATATGACCTCGAGATCACTCCAGCACAAATTGTTAAAGGCCAAGGTTTATGTAAATTAGTTGTTGATTCATCTATAGAACAGTAGAATCAAACCGATATGTTAGTTGAAGATCAGCATAATCAAAATCAAATCTATTGTGTACAAAATCTTAAAAGTCCTTGGTACGATGACATCAAGTTTTATCTCATACATGGATCAGCTCCCCATCATCTTGATCCAAAAAAGAGGAGAGCATTGAGATTAAAATCTTCACATTTCCAACTAGTGAATGGTATTTTGTTTCGCCAAAATGTTGATGGAATACTTATGCGTTGTCTGGCACAAGATGAAGTAGATAAAGTCTTATCAGAATTGCATGCAGAAGAAGCTAGTGGGAATTTTGGTGGGGATACCACTACCCACAAAGTATTACGGGCAAGATATTACTGGCCCATTGTTTTCAAAGATTCCCATGTGTTATGCTACAAGTGTGTAATATGTCAAAAGGCTTATGGATGAGTACAAAAGTCATCATTCCCGCTGCAACCTGTCTCAGTGGATTTCCCTTTTCAGCAATGGGGCCTTGACATTATAGGCCCAATTAACCCCACCTCCTCGTAGAAGCATAAATACATCATTACAGGGACAGACTATTTCACCATATGGTCTAAGGATGCACCACTAAAAGTGGTAAACACTAGTCAGGTAATATCCTTCTTTAATTCAAACATTATCACTCGTTTCAGTATTCCTGAATGTCTAGTGTTAGATAATGCTTCATATTTTTCGTCTCTCGAAATGAGTGCTTTTGCTTTAGAAAAAGGAATAAAACTAAAGTATTATGCTAGCTTTACCCCCAAGGAAATGGTTTGGCGGAATCGACCAATAAAAACCTGATCAAGATCATCAAGAGAACAGTCTCTAAAAACCACAAAAACTGGCATAATGCACTATTCAATGCAACTGGGCTGATAGGGTAACTCCAAAAATTGTTGTTGGTAATTCCCCCTTTTTTCTCGTTTATGGTAGGGAAACAATTCTTCCACCACATGTTCTTCTTCCATCTCTTCAGTTATCGCAGAAGGTTCAGGAAGAAGACTGTCCTCCTTTGGAAAGTCGGATTAATGCTTTGCTGAAGTTAGAAGAGGTAAGGTCTCAAGCAAAACAAAAACTGGATCAACATAAACTTATTGTCAAAAGATGGTTCAATTCCAATTCTGCCTCAGACAGGAATTTTGAGGTAGGTGATCTTTTCCTTAAGTGGGACAAACCTCATGAGGGGAAAGGCAAATATACTAAGTTCCAAAACCTATGGTTGGGACCGTTCTTAAATTTCATGGATGATTTTAGGGGCTAAATTTCGCTCATGGGCTAATTTTCCATGGTTTTTCCAAAAATGAGATTCACTATTTTAAAAATGATTCGCCCAAATTCTATAGGATAAAATTATTTTACCTTAAAAATCACCAAAATTTTATAAAAACTATATAAAATCCTTATAAATTTGAATATTTTTACAAAAATATCGCCAAACATTTATAGTTGGCATATGAAGGATTAGTAAGATTCGCCAAAGTTTCTACATTTCAAAACAAATTCCCATCCTTAAAATCATCCATGTTCTTAATTGCTGAAAAACTAGGTCCCAGTTCTTTCTGCCTCCAGAATTTAAAGGGACAACCAGACACCTTCCTGGTGAATGGCCAAGCTCTCAAAAGGTATTTTACCTGACAACTCTCCGATACACCTTTTGTACATATTTTTTCTATTTTGATTTCTTTGTTTTCCGTTTTCTTTTCTGGTTTGTTTTTATTTTCATTTTTGCTTATTGGCCTTTTTTAGTCAAACACGCTTGTATTACAGTCTAGTTCAGAAGAAGACAAAATGCTTCATCTCGAAATAACTGTCAAGGGCTGTCCGAGCATCAATTGTTGTCTTTCTCTGAAAATGTAGGCTAGTTAAAGATGGTATTTTGTTTGAAAGTCGATTTCTCGGTTTCAATTTGCATTTGAGAGTAATCACGACTATCTTTAAAAAGCTCTTTACGTTGTCCCTTCTCTTAAGAAAAGAAACTCAATGATGACTCCCTATCCTCGAAAATTAGTTTTATTAATAAACTATTTTCAGATCTTGATGAAGGATTAGCAAGAAAAATTTAAAGGCTTGGAAAATATTAAGTTGTGTAAAAACTGGAATTTTCAACGTTGCCACGCTCTACTAAATGTCTTTAAAATTATAACAGTATGTGAATAATTTATAATAGAGTTGTGGGAAGTGTTTGTAAACCCATCAGGATATTGAACAGGTCTGTTGGCAGTGGGTAAATGCATGCATGATGCCAAGACAACTTCGTCGGGGTACTGAACAAGCCCGCTGGCAGCAAAGCAATGTCAGGTAGAAGAAAATTCTCAAGTATAAATCTTGTTTTTGGCCATAAACATCCTTCATTCTGATTTGAAATTTCTTGGATAGGATACAAACGTCGAAGTGGGTTAATTGACATCCATGTCGAGGCTATGGATGCCTGCTGGAAGCAGTGGCCCTATCAACAATATTGGAGACATTAACTTAAACGTCGTGGCTTTCTTTTGTGAAGTTTGTCACCAGATTTCTTTCTTTTTAACGAAAGATATCTTAAGTTGGACCACATCATGATTATCAAATATGCTCAAATAACCTTTCAGTTGTTCTTTGATTTGAAATCATTCAAATATTTCTAACTTGAACTCGTCAGTAATTCAGAGATAACTACTTCTCCCAGCAAGTCGGCATTTTTGGCAGCCCAACATATTTTTAACTTTTATATCAAATAAACGATCTATGTAGCTGCCTAACTGGAGTCGTTCATTTATCTGTTCTTCATAAGAGATTTACGAAACGACATTTGTAAGTTTTCGGTTTTTCCTAGCATTTTTTGTTTTCATGCTTTGCTCATGACTGAAAGCATGAAAACGAAGCATTAAAACTTACAATTGTGTTACCACTCTATTTGAAAGGTTTATGAAAGACAAAATTGTTGTACAGTTTATTAATGAAGCCTTGTTCTTGGCTATGAAAATTATTCTCTTTGTTTTGATTCCTCGAATGTCAAGCATGCTTATGGATTGTTGTTGGTATCAACAAAGGACCTTTTAATTTGAGCATTGACATGTTTTTATATGGTTCTTGGTCATATGTTCCCTCATCACTAGGTTTTGGTTTACAAGTTTCACTCTCCCAAACTTTATGACCGAACCCACTATGTTGCACACTCATTTTTATTTTAATGCTCTGGTCGTGGCTTGTACTTTATGAGAGGTGGCAATATGATTACAGTCATCCCATCATTTCGAAGCTTGGTCTTGGGCTTTGCAATACCCCTCGCATTCATTTCAAACAATGCCAATCTTTTCGTTATGAATTTTCTACTCATACATCACAGAATGTTGATGATTTTTGGGCCTGGAGTATACCTTTTTTCTGTTCTTACAAACCCTCCTTACGGACTGTTTGGGTGATTGCCTGTGATGTTGAAATGGCTTCGGTTGTTAGAGTTGAACCTAATGGCACTCAGACCTTGCTCCTATGCGACGATGCCAGAGAGGATCTCGAGGGTAATGGTTGGCTCATTTTCCTTGAAAAATTCCATGGTTTCAACCTATAGACTGCTCAGGAATTCGCTCTCTCCTTCGATGGATGTAGAGCTAAGGTGGGGGACATTCAACTTGAAGTCACAAAGGACTTTTTAAGCCAAGCAACAGGACTCCCTAGAAGCAGGCAGAGGTGGTTCAAGAATGCTAAGGTAGAAGAGGTTCCTTGGAGTCTCTTCTTTACATCTCGAAAGATCAATGGTTGTGACAAAGGTATGCCAATCTCCTTACTGAAAGCCGGATGGCATGGTCTGCTTGTAGTGTTGAAATAGTTTGTCACTTGTGAAGATTTTTTTGATCTTGTGTTTCTTTATCATCTGCGTCTGCTCATGAATTTCATAGAGTTTCCTTTAAACATGCCTTATTATCTGTGGAGGAGCCTTTACAAAATGGCTAAGAGGTATAAAAAACAACGTTTGGATTCAAGTCTTTTCCACCACGGTTTAATAAAAAATATGCTTTCACATGAATTGAAGTTGCAAAACGATGATTGGGATTCATTTTTAACCAGAAATGGTTTTTCTAACTCCAACGCTGAAGAGATAGTTGTTACCCATGATTTTGGTCGTCATGATGATATATTGATGATGGTGTACTCAGGCTCTTCATAAGAACTTTCTCCTGAGAAAAGTTACTTTCATCTCTTCTTAGAAAACTCATTTTTGAAGGAGGCTCATAGGCTGCTAGTATATTTGGGTGCAAGAATGACCCATTCTCGCAGGATGCCTTAAGCCAGGGTGCGAACTTCTCGCACTGTGTTGAACTGCTAGGGTGCGAACTCTTCCTAAAGCATGGAAAAATATTAATTCTCGATGTTTCTAGAAGGGAATATTCTAGAAGGATGGGTTGGCATTCGAATGGTTATCCTAGTACTAGATTCCCTGATATTTTTGGATCATTATTATCCAAGTAACTAATTCATTCTCTCCTATATATTGAGGGAATTCTCATGGAAAAGGTTAAGCAAGATTCATTGGAGAATTGGTGAAAGAATTGTGTGAAGGACTCAGCATTGAACAGCAGTTTGGAGACTCTAGCAAGTCTATCAAGAGGATTTGATCTTCTTCATGCAAGGATTGAGCAAGTGTGTGTGTCAGAGACAAGAGCCATCGAAAGGAATTTTGTGACATCAAGGCTCAGGTTGTAAGATTTACTTTCCATTAATATGATACAGTGGCATGTCCCTTTCCCATAAAGTTATTTCCACTTTATTATGTAATTCCTTGATCATACGCATAGGTTAACTATTGAATATATTGTGCTATCTTCACTTTGGTTGGTTTGTGTTGTCTTGGTCTTGACTTCATGAGAGCACTTGAGCGAAGCGGGAGAAACAAAGACCCTAGAAAGAGATAATAAGGTATGTTACTTGTTATTTCCTCCTAGTCAATTCAATAGTCAAAACTTAGGGAAAGAGTCATGTCCTGTCCTATTTTGTTATAGATCCAGGTGGATCTAGGGATATCAGTTTGTGTCCGCACCTACAGATTAGTCTGATAACAAAATTGGCGACTCCACTAGGGAAAAATCCCATTTTCTTTGTGGCTTTTGGTGTTTTTTTATGGCTATTTTCT
Source organism: Picea engelmannii (assembly GCA_009831015.1). Lineage (NCBI taxonomy): Eukaryota > Viridiplantae > Streptophyta > Pinopsida > Pinales > Pinaceae > Picea > Picea engelmannii. Next base: position 46,083 of record ML807065.1, on the reverse strand, counting down.
CTGGTTTTAATTTTCTCCTTTCCTATCAATCTCTGAGTCTTCAGGATATCCTGATAGACCCTCTGGGTTCATAGGCCTTTTCAAATTTTGCTTCATTTTCCAAAATTTTAACTATGTTCAGACATTCTCGCACTGCACTTCACTGCAGCCTGCGAGAACTGGTAGGGTTCACACTCTGCCTTTAGGTTTCAGTGCAAGGTTCTCGCACCTTGCTCAAGGGTCACCTGCGAGAATCACTGATTCTCGCACTGTGTAATACTACCAGCCTACAAACTCCTATTTTCCAAAATTTGGATTTGAGTTTTAGCATCTTCTACTGTCCAGATCAGTCTAGATGCCTTATAAGAGTTTCTTGGACCATTGATTGATGTCTTTCTTGTCTTCGTTTGAGTGCATGAACAGCCTTAGGATTTCAAGGCTCTTCTTGTCACTTTTGTCTTGACTTTCATTTCTTGACTTTTCTTGACAACACCATACTCTCTGATTTCAGAATCTAAGTGTGTTTGATTAGTTAAGAACTAGTGATTGGTAGAAAGTTGAGTTTTCTTGGTCTTTATCATTTGCTTTGTTTGAAAGATCATTTTTTCTTTTGCACTTGAAAAGACTATATTGGTTTGCTATTTATTTTTGTTTTCATTGAAAGCGTGGATTGGGTTTTTATCATTACTTGTTCATTTGGCTTTTGATTTTCTGTACTCTCGCTATCATAGTGTGGGTCCTTTTTGAAAAGAGAACAAAAGTTTTTCTTTCAAAAACTCATTTTTGTCTTTAAAACATTGAAAATCAAATTGTTGAAGTTATTGAAAAAGACACAATAGAGAATTGTTATTGATGCGTGATTCATTACATTTGCATTTTAAAGGAAATTTTGCATTGTAGTTCAAGGTTGATCTAGAAAACTTTTTCTCTCTCCCATACATAGGATTCATTGAACGAAAAGTGATACATTTCATTCTCATCCTTGCATTGTTGGGTCAGAGTCATACAACATAAGTTTCACTTACGTTTCCTTTAACTAAACAACAGCTCTTAATAACACTGTGTAATCATAAAATTTATCTAGTAACTCTTTTCTAAGGCTCTATTACACCAACATTTAGCTAGGCTAGCGCTTTGGAGTAGGAAGAGAGATACACTCTCCAAAATCACAAAACACACAATAGCATCTTGTGTTAGGGAGTGTTAAATTCCATTTGCAACATTTTGTCCTGGGAAGCCCTTCTCACACAAGGGTCAAACACTAGGTCGCATTGATATTGGCAGAGTTACTCACCCTGCTTTGTTGATATCAGTGTAGAGATTGCACGTATTACAAGGATCACTCTGAGGTATACCCACAATGATGAGTGGAAGCCTTTTGAGTTGATTGTGGGCTAGATACCCTGCCCTTGCGTGTGGATCAGACTATCGACTATTCCCCTAGGATTTATTGTTGTCAGTGGTGACTTTAGTGGCCTATATTTCTAGGTTCTTACCCGAGGTGACTGTGGAGGGGAAAGTCTTCACGGTACCTGGAATTGACGTTGACCAAACTCACTCGAGCTTCTTGGAGGGTATACCCACGATTATGTGTGGTAGATTTCACCAAGGTGTAAGTCCGTTAAGTAGGTCGTTAGCGTAACTTTTCCACCCTAGCCCCTCCCCTTCTCATCTCGTTGTTGCAATGTTGGATTTCATCACCAACTAGTGGCTTCGAAATTAGAAGGTCTTGTTTGCTTGGTGTTGCTTCCTAGATTTTGTTTACTAGTGCGTGTTGTTTGTTTCTCGAAGTTGACCATAGGATTTTCTTCGTGAAGTTTTTCACTCGTTTACAATATCTCCTCCACATCATTCACGTAGAATGCAAGGTTTATCTCCAGAGCATCTGGAAGGTTCCCAACCCTTTCCCACAAGCACACCTGGAGGCTCTCCTCAACAGAGTGAAGTCCCAGTCGTCACCACCCCACAAGTGGAACTCACTGACTCTCTAGAACGTTTTCGCATTACCAACACTCGAGAGGACTTTAGAATTAACCCCGATTCTGAGAGATGTTATATGCGAGCAGACTCTTCCAGAGACTTAATTGTTGTGTATTATGGATCTCCGACTGGACCCTTTCTCGGTATAGAAGGCCAAGATCCTTTTTGTTCTATAGGTGTTTTTCGACGTCTGAGATCAACCCCCCTGTGATTTTTGAAATCTCTGATACAGAGATAGTACCAGTGACTATCGCTTATCACTTTACCGTCCCTACCAAAATGGCCCATCTTACAACTACTTCGAGTGTTCCAACTGGGTTCCCTGCAGTTAGTATTGCTCCTATCAACACACCGCGAACGCCCAATGTCAATCTGACACTACCACCTGGATACCGTGCATTGAATGCTTCCATTCCTACTCCTATGCAAACTCCATCTGGCTCTCCTAGTGGTCCTTCTTCTTCTGGGCACTTTCTTCCTGGTTTTGTCCCAACACTCCCTCAATTTCCTTTTGGAGGACCTTCTTCGTCCTCTACTAGCAATCCTAATCCTAGTGGCGTTATTCCGTCATTCACTCCAGCTTATCAGTTTCTGGTTGGCGGCCAATCTCATCAAGGTAGTATCACTCAACCCCCTCTCAGTTGGAAAAATCCAATTGGAACAACACCTTCAGTGGGAGGACCAACTCCACCTTATGGGCAAAACATACCTCCATCCTTGGCCCAGTATTGGAATCAGTTGATCCAAAATCCTCCTCAATATACTGGGGGGCAGCAGTTTCCAGTTGTGTCAGTCACACCCCTAGCATGGGCCAACCATATCCTGGTTCGTTCAATCCCATTTGGGGTTCGACTGCTCAAACCCAAGCCCCTATTCCAGGGTATAATCTGATGAGCTACTATCATGTCCAACCATCACCAAATATGCCTGGATCTTCACATTATATGCAGACTGCTTATGGTCCTACTGGTTTTCCAACAGGGCTTCCTCCCCAAAGCCACTAGTACCTACAGGTGAATCGACAGTTACCTTTTCTCGCCACTTTGGATCTTCCGGATTTGTCAAGGATTTTAAATGATCCTATTCGTCACTCTCCCCAATGGCCTGTTATACCCGTCAAGCTTCCATCGGACATTCCTAAATTCAAGGGCAAAGTGGGGGAGGACCCAAATAATCACGTTATGACTTTTCACCTATGGTGCTCATCCAACTCGTTGATGGATGACTCTATTCGTTTACGTCTTTTTCAAAGAACCTTTACCGGTTCTACTACAAAGTGGTATATCAAATTGCCACGAGGTTTCTTCTCTGATTTTAACACCCTAGCTATGGATTTCCTTACACATTACCAGTTACCGATCCGTTATGACACGGGAACAGAGATTTTGACTTCCTTCAAACAGACTAAAGGCACTCATATATCTGATCACATCCATGAGTGGCGAAGGAGACGATGTCTCATTAAACTTGAGCTCCCTGATCAGTTACTGGCAGAATGGTTTACAAAATCATTTGTAAATGAAATCGGTAGGGACATTTCCATGGGTGGTGTCATCACGGAAGAGCAAGCTATAAGTCGTGCTCAATATCGTGACCTTATTTATTCACAAACAGGAACACTTTATGATTTACTACCTGAATTACCTCATCCTAATACTTCCATCACTTCAACTACTCCAGCTGCCTCGCATGCAGTTGACGGTGTGATTGGTACTGCCCAATCCCAATCACATTATGTTTCAAGCACAACCCCAAAATCTGCTTCTTCTAATGTTCAAAATGCTCTGTTTCCTGCCACTCCCACCGACAAGACTTCTGAGGTAAATGTCGTCCAATCTACCCCAGCCGATAAAAACAAATCTAAAAAGGGAAAAGGCAAGAATAAGGAGGGAAAAAATAATTCTCAAGCAGAGAAAACTAAAACCACCCATGTTGATGACCGGGATAAGCGCAAACCACGATACCCTTGCCTTATCTGTGGTGATGATCACTACACGAAGGATTGTCCATGACGTGCCAAGGTCACTAAGTTCCTTCAGGGAGCCCCGAAACCACCTACACCGGCTGTCTTGTCCCAACCCTTCCCGTCTCAACAATAGGCTCAGTTGGTCATTCACGACCAACCTTCCTCTTCTACCACTTCTTATATTTTGATGTGTACTGGTGATTCTAAGAAGAATAACGTTGCACTCACAACTCGAGCCAAAGATTATTCTCCATCTAAGGAGAAGGTTGACGATTTACCTCCTTCTTTGGTACAACCCTCTCCAGCGACTCCACCTACCAACGATCCTCTTCATCTCGAACGACCGAGCCTCGACACAGTTTTGCGACCCCCTCCTAAAGGTGTCGTTTGGAAATTGGCTTTCAATCCTCATGCTCGTGTGGCCCAGAACTACAGCATTGTTGAAGATCTGGCCCAAGCACCTTCTGTGATATTATCCCTTGAAGTCCTTCAAACTTGTCCCGCACAAAGGAAGGCACTGTTGAAAGCTATCGGTGGAATTGATCCGATGAATACAAATTTAATAGTCTTTGACTTGGACGATCACCTTCCCAGGTTACCCCCTCAACTCGTGTTCTAGATACAAGTTGTTGTCTCTGACAAGAACATTTGTTGAACCGTTATCGATGAGGGTGCCTCGACATGTGTCATGTCTTTTGCTTGCTGGAAAGCCATTGGCTCTCCTCCTTTGAATGAATCACAAAACACTCTTAAAGCCTTCAATGGATCTGGTTTAAGCCCTATGGTGTTCTTCCTTCATTTCCCATCACATTAGGTAAGACAATCCAAGTTGAAGTGGAAGTCTTTGACGCTCCCCTTGATTATAATCTTCTGCTTGGCCACAACTGGATTGATTCCATGCGCGTCATTGTGTTGACACTTTTCCATGTAGTATGTTTCCCTCATCAAGGAAAGGTTGTTACCATTGACCAACTTGCCTTTTTCAATTCTAATACCCATACTGGCAACGTACCGTTTATTGCTAAAACCCCGCCAGGTTATGAGAACGTTGGTGTAGGCCTTCTAAAGGACTCCTCGTTAATGGGTACTTTCCCCATTCCACTGCCCGATGTTCCACGCTCGTCTGTTGCTTCTATCAATATGATATCCACTTTGCCTCATGAACTTCCTGTGTCTCACAACCCCTGGATAGTCCCTGACCCTAGAGATCATCTTCGTTTCGGCAAAGAAATGTCGTTAAGTCCAGTTGAGTCCGCCTATCAGGCCATTCAATTGGCAACACCTTCTACCTCTTCTCTTGACGAGTTGTCTCCCGATCCTTTTTCGTGTTATTTTTCCCACTAACGAGATGAACATGTCCATCATGGAGGACACCCCTTGGGATGATGGGCATCATCGTTCCATACTCTTTCTGGAGCAGCATACTCTTGAGAACTACCAATGGATTTCGACCCCGTCGATCGTTGTCGTCATCTCGACCATTCCCAAGTCTACACGCGATGTGTTTGCTGAAGGGAACTTAAGTAATATCTCACCCATGATTCCCATTGACATATCCATTAAACCTGGAATCGTCGAAAATATCCATATTGGAGCTTTGTGTTCCCTTGACGAAATAGTCACCTATACGTCCCTGTTCAAAGAGTTTCATGACATATTCGCTTGGAGCTACGAAGAAATGTCGGGTATCGACCTTGAGATTGTAATTCATGAGATTAAGACATATCCTGATGCTAAACCTGTCTGGCAACACCTTCGTCCAGTTCACCCCCGTAAAGCGGCTGCTATAAATCTTGAAGTCGGGAAACTTCTAAAAGATAGCTTTATTTATCCGGTGGCTCTCATAGACTGGGTTTCCAATCTTGTCCCGATTGACAAGAAACAAGGTACAATCTGTGTGTGTGTTGATTATAGGGATATCAATAAAGCTTGTCCAAAAGACAACTTTCCTACCCCTTTTGTCAATTATATTGTCGATGATTGCGTCAGAAGTTAAATCTTCTCTCTTATGGATGGTTTCTCCAACTATAATCAAATTAACATTGTTCCCGAGGACCAACATAAGACTACCTTTATTTGTCCTTGGGGTACTTTTTCCTATAGGAAACTTCCTTTCGGTCTTAAGAACATTGGTGCCACTTTTCAACGAGCTATGTCTTATGCATTTCATGATATCAAAAATATCATTCAACCCTATTTGGACAATTTACCCGCTCATTCTATGCACAGAGTCGATCACCCAAACCACCTCCAAGCTATTTTCGTTCGCTATCGGTTCTACCGGATCCATTGAAATCCTCATAAGTTCATTTTTTGTGTGGAATCCAGCCGTCTTCTAGGTTTTATAGTTTCACATCAAGGGATCCAGGTAGATCCATTGAAGGTTGAGGCAATCCTCAATCTCCCTCCTCCTTCTACACTACGCCAGTTGCAAAGTTTGTAGGGGAAAGAAAACTTTCTTCGTCTTTTTATCCCTAATTACGCTGAGATAACTCATGGATTTACGTGGCTATTAAAGAAGGATTCAAAGTTCATTTGGGATACCATTGCCAACAATGCTTTTGAAGCTTTGATATTGTCCCTCACATGAGCTCTGCTTCTCTTCCCCCCATATTACAGTCGCGATTATTTCCTTTACCTTACTACCTTGGATTACACCATTGGCATGGTTCTCGTCCAAGAGGATGACACGCACGACGAACATGTTATTTACTACTTGATTCAAAGTCTTACGCCAACTGAAATCAAGTATCAACATGTCAAAAAACTGGCCTTGGCTGCCGTTCAAGCCGTCCAATGCTTCCGGCACTATATCCTCTCAGGAAAAACTACGGTGATTTCCCATTGCAACCCTATGCAACATATTTTGACACGTCAATTGCTAGGGGGGAAATACTCCAAATGGATTGTGATACTCCAGGAGTTTGACTTGGAATTCGATCGTGCCAAGTCTAAGAAGTCTTTAGTTTTTGTTGAGTTGATATGCGATTTTCCTCATTCTGCAATGGAAAATGTAGCAGTTGATTCATTACCCGATGAATCTCTTTTCCTTATTAGTACTGACGATCTTTGGTATGGGGATATCATTATATATCTCCAAACCCAGAGTTTTCGGCCTACTTTGTCCTGTACTAAAGGACGTCGAATACGCTATCAAGCTCATCAATACATTATCCTCGGGGATACTCTTTATCGTAGGGGGATTGACCCTATTTTTTGACGTTGTCTAATGTTCGATGAAGCCGAGAAGGCTCTGAATGACTGCCATTCTGGAGCATGTGGTGGTCATATGTCTGGGTATGCTACTGCCCAGAAGATCTTACGCGTAGGGTATTTTTGGCCTTCTTTGTTTAACGACTGCATTATTTCCATTCAAAAATGCCATGCCTGCCAGACCTATAATCAAAAAATTTGGTCACATCCTGCTCCTCTTCATCCTGTGGTCTCAGTTGGTCCTTTTGTGAAATGGGGCATCGATTTCATGACATGTCACCCTCACTCGGTCGGGGGGCATGGTTACATCATTGTAGTTGTTGATTACTTTACGAAATGGGTCGAGGCAATGCTGACATTTGACCACACTGGAAAGATCGCAGCATTGTTTCTTTTTAATCACGTCATAGCTCGTTTTGGTGTTCCCCAACCTATCATCATCGATCACGGTAGCCACCTTAGGAATTTTATGATGTCTGAACTTACTGAAAAGTTGGGTCTTCGTCATGATAACTCAACACCCTATTATCCACAAGCCAACGGCCAAGTCGAAGCAATTAACAAAGTTCTCATAACTATGCTTTGATGAATGATAGGGATTCATAAAACAAGCTGGCACATAATGTTGTTTTCGGCATTGTGGGCATACCGAACATCCGTCAAGTCTGCTACTGGGTTTACACCTTTTCGGTTAGTCTATGGTGTGGAAGCCATTCTCCCTATCGAATGCGAGATACCCTCGTTAAAATTAGTTGTTGAACTCCTACCCAACACTTCTGTTGAAGAAGAACGTCTATTGTATCTAATGCGATTAGACAAAACTCGACATGATGCCACCCTAGTCATAGAAGCACAGAAAAGGCGTGTTAAGGCCCAATACGACAAACATGTCAAGCCTCGCATTTTTTCTGAAGGTGATCTTGTTCTTCTATATGAACAAGATTGAGATATGTTAGAAACTGGGAAATTTGAACCCATGTGGCGAGGTCCTTATATCGTTCGACGAGTTTTGGAAAAAGGATATTATGAGTTGGTAGATTACGATGGTATCCCTTTGAGTGAACCCAGGAATGGGTTGTACTTGAAGAAGTACTATGCATAAAATCATCTGTGCACAAGTACTTGTATTTGTTTTGTATCATACTTCTTGTGTGTTACTATAGTTTGCTTTTGTCGTTATCTAGTCTCTACCCTTATGTGACGTTGTGTTTGATTTCCAGATGTCGGAGTCTTCGCTACCCTATATTGGCTTCACTGATGGTGCTAGCCATAGTACTTAGAACCTTGCTTCCACTGCGTGGGCAATTTACGCCCCTACAAACGACCTTGTCTCTTTATGAGGGGTGTGTCTTGGCCATGCGACCAACAACATTGCAGAGTATAGCATCGTTATTGAATTATTAGTCGATGTTATCTCGCTCAGAATTCGTCATTTGGTTGTGCGAATTGATTCACAGCTTGTAGTACTACAGTTAAGTAATGTCTACTCTATTCAAAGTCCTGCTTTGTTACGGGTGTATTTGCGAATTCGCCTCTTGGAATGTTATTTTGATCACATTGAATATCAACATATTCCTATATGTCTAAATACATTAACAGATGCATTGGCTAATTATGTATTGGATAGACATTTGAATCATTATAATTCAAACACATCAAAATTCACACAATATAAGGTAAACCGGTAGAAGCCGTCTGTATATATAATGATCAAAAGAGTTTTTACAAAAAGTTTGTCCGAAGACTAAAATGTCAAAATCTGAAGCTCATAGCTTCTACAAAGTGACATCGTGGATTACGTTCACGATAACACACGACTGCTTGAGCAACCCTACGGAGTAGTCGACTCATGGATGTTGATACTCCTACAGTATGACGTTGATCACGTCGTGGAACCTCTTCCAAAGTCATGTCTGGAATGTCTGTAGTCAGGCCCTCTAGATTTTGTTCCACCACTTGATAATCCTTAGCATATTGTGGTGTTGCCGCTACCTCTCCTCACCGCTAAATGGGAGAAGTGTCAGGAGGTCTGTAAGTTCCAACATCTGTGTTATCAACAAACGATTTTGTATTAGTCTTTGGACGAGCATATAAAACAAAAATATTTGAATATGATAAAATTCACAAAAACATTTAAAAAGAAAAAATATGTGCACTTCTTACCAAGGTCCCCCCACTAAGCATCCTCTAGCAGTACCAAGTCCGAATCTCCTTGGAAATCCAACCCGGTATAAGCATAGTCATCAACCATCAACAACTGTGGTTGAAGCCAGTCAAAGAAAATATCATCATACTTGATGATCGGTTCTGCTACGTGATGGGCCATAAGCTGGCACCATCTCAGCATCCTTGGACCCCTGGGAGCCGATATATTCCACTCAACCTACAGCCTCAGTAATGGGACCCTCTCAAGGAAGAAGGACACCAACAAATATCCATACCCAAATTGCTTCAGGTTGCCTCGTCTTCATTTGGTTAACTGCTTTTTTATACTACGAAGCATAGCATTTTCCCTGTTGAACACTCGAGGCTCAGTACACTCAATAGCATACTAGAAGTAACTGTGTAACTCCATGTGAGGAGAAGAACTCCCAGCCATCCAAGCTATGGTGAATAGGATAGTATGGAGGGTCAAATCTCGTACCCCCCAAATAGCTACTTTTCCTTTCTTTCTCTCAGCCTCGGGAACGCAGTGTAAACGGCAGTACTCACTCATCTGTATCCCACCACCTCTGCTACCTGTTAGGCTCACATAGTACCCCCACCATGATAAACCAATCAAAAAGTAAATGTCCTCAATGTCTAAGGACAGTGTGTGGACCCTCACATGAAATACCTGCTGATCAGGGTCCCACATACGCACCAGGTACTCTAATAGTCTGACTTGGGCCCTCATGCCCGAGATACAAAATTACTTCAAGAGGCCACAATCTCTCAGAGCAGCAATAGTAGGTGGATGGTTTTCGGCCATTGCATTGTCTTCTTTTTGTTCCCTTTCATTCCATTCAAGCACCATGTTGATGGCCAATTATCTGCATAAGAGACACAATAAGAAGATTAGCAACTTTTCTCATGAGTTCATTCTCTTTCATTGGCTAAATTTAAAAAAAAAAAATCATCTTTGCAGTTCTCGTAGGTTCCCTGTGTGCACAGTGCGAGAACCTCGCAGATGGCCTTAGGCTCACCTGCGAGAATGCCTCATTCTCACAGGTCCCGTGAAGCCTGCCTACAAGAATGGCAGCGCACAAGTAGGGCTTGGAAAATCAAATGAAAAATGACTTTTTAACCAATGAAATTGCAAATTTAAACCATGAAAGTGTTAAGGACTAAGAGCCTACCTTACTGTCACTGATGACTTGTTGAATGGACGATTGTAGCTCCCGCAATATGACGCTGAACTCTGAGGGTAAAAGAGGGGTTTTTTGGATCTCAAATAGTGGAAAGGTAAAAATGATGTGGTAAAAAGAGTATTTACTCCTTTTTATTTAATTTTACTATGTCATTTGGTTTTTTATGATTATATATATATTAAACCCTAATCCCTAATGTCATGTTGAGTGAACCTTTTGCAGGCGTAACAACTTTGATGAGCAAATACAAGGATACAGACATGTTTTTCTTTGTTATCGCGTGTTTTTTATTGTTTTTTATGGTTTTTATATAAAAACCTCGAGCATGGTCTTTGTTCGTTCTTACGCTCGTAAATACATGAGAACGCGATCAAGCATACTTTTATCACTTTTTCGGGCTCAACAAGGTTATACGAAAAAGGAACCCCCCTGGAGTCCTCTTTAAGCTCTTTTCGGACTCTCTAAACATGAAAAGATCGTCGAGCGACCTTGCTATTTTCACGCTAGATAAAGTATTTGAAGTATGCATCTGGTGAGCGATAATTTATCTCTTTTTCGGTCTCGTCCAAACTATTTTATGAAAAAGGAACTGAGAGAGTTCTCTTTTAAGTTTGTTTCCAGACTCTATAATCACGAAAAACCTTCAAGTTTTCTATCTCTAGACTCGTTAAACAAAAATTGACAGACCCGTGATGGGACCGAACCACTCCTTCTTATGGTTCGTTAAACATACTCCGAGGGACTCGTCCGAAGGATGAGCTTACATCAACAATCATATGTTATCCTCCTCAATCTTGCGTAAAAATAAAGAGGTACTCGCCAAAAATGGTGGGGGGAAACTTGGGAAAGGGATATGTTTTCATCTTCATATTAATTGACAGTAAGTGTCGCTCTTGAACATGACACCCCTTATTCATCATTTGAAGCCGGTTTGGGAAATCCATTTGTCTCTCATTCAATTTATTACAAGGTCATTCCCAGTGTCGTCTTTGAGTCAATGCTGCCAAATCATTGGTTGTGTCGTTCATATGTTCAAGAGAAGTCCATCTGAAACCTATATTGAGTCGGCCATCTGCAGTTATCCATTCTATCTGTGTTGGCCTTCCCTATGTCCAGTCCAATTCACATCATACTCTGTTTCACCTTCAAAATTTGTTACTCATTTTGTGTCATTGATGGGGGATACATCAAGGCCCTCCTGTGACGAGTTTTGTTCTGTCAACTTCAGCTCATTATCCGGAATCAAGACCTAGAAATTATTTGGTACCTTGGAGCTTGCATGCCTCAATGGCAAGTTTCCTCGCTTTCAACAGTGGGTTTACATCATTGACCCTTGATCAAAAGATTCCATCGGATGCTCGACTTCAACTCATTCATTCACAATCGATAGATTGTACTAGGGTACCTTGGGAGTCATTGACATCAATGGTGATTTCCCTCTCACTTGTTAACAGTTTCATCAATGACCGGTAATCAAGTGGTTTCTGCCATGTTCAACTTCAACACATGTAATCACATGGTCAGATTCGTACTTTGGGAAACGATATTGAAGACCCTGGATATCATCTCTTTGGTCCAAGTTGTGATGGAGTATGTATAATTTGCGACACATAGATCCACTGTGTATGTTTCGTGGCTATGCCATCTTAATTTGAAATTTCTCGCATAGATCCACAGTGTATTCCTGGTGGCTATGCTATATTTTGATGGCATGGATCCACGGTGTATGATTGGTGTCCATGACCCATGTCAATGATTTCATTAGTCTATGATCTGAGTATGGGGATTTCTACCTCAGAATTGGTATATATGATATTCTGCAGATGCTTGGTTGTTCGCAGGTTTCCGATTAGGTGTGCTCCTGGTTTCTGACACACACATGCAGCTTACAAAGTCTTTCGGTTGTCACTGGTTCCAACCTCATACTTTGGGGGGCATTCTGTTACCCATGATTTTGGTCGTCATGATGATGTATTGATGATGGTGTACTCAGGCTCTTCATAAGAACTTTCTCCTGAGAAAAGTTACTTTCATCTCTTCTTAGAAAACTCATTTTTGAAGGAGGTTCGTAGGCTGCTAGTATATTTGGGTGCGATAATGACCCATTCTTGCAGGCTCCTTAAGCCAGGGTGTGAAATTCTCACACTGTGTTGAACTGCTAGGGTGCGAACTCTTTCTAAAGCATGGAAAAAGATGAATTCTTGATGTTTCTAGAAGGGAATCTTATAGAAGGATGGGTTGGCATTCGAATGGTTATCCTAGTACTGGATTCCCTGATATTTTGGGATCATTCTTATCCAAGTAACTAATTCATTCTCTCCTATATATTGAGGGAATTCTCATGGAAAAGGTTAAGCAAGATTCATTGG
>ML807065.1:22186-33176 GCA_009831015.1 Picea engelmannii | reverse complement strand
ATCCAAGTAACTAATTCATTCTCTCCTATATATTGAGGGAATTCTCATGGAAAAGGTTAAGCAAGATTCATTGGAGAATTGGTGAAAGAATTGTGTGAAGGACTCAGCATTGAACAGCAGTTTGGAGACTCTAGCAAGTCTATTAAGAGGATTTGATCTTCTTCGTGCAAGGATTGAGCAAGTGTGTGTGTCGGAGCCAAGAGCCATCGAAAGGAAGTTTGCAACATCGAGGCTCAGGTTGTAAGATTTACTTTCCATTAATATGATACAGTGGCATGGCCCTTTCCCATAAAGTTATTTCCACTTTATTGTGTAATTCCTTGATCATACGCATAGGTTAACTATTGAATATATTGTGCTATCTTCACTTTGTTTGGTTTGTGTTTCCTTGGTCTTGACTTCACGAGAGAACTTGAGCGAAGAGGGAGCAACAAAGACCCTAGAAAGCGATAATAAGGTATGTTACTTGTTATTTCCTCCTAGTCAATTCAATAGTCAAAACTTAGGGAAAGAGTCATGTCCTGTCCTGTTTTGTTCTAGATCCAGGTGGATCTAGGGAGATCAGTTCGTGTCTGCACCTACAGATCATGGATCTGGCTGAGGAAGTTTCAATACCTTCAGTTAATGAGTTTTATCCTGAGTACTTGAATGAGTTAAAGGAATATATCATCCTAGACAAAAGGACGAGGACTTCATGCAGGGGTGATGTTGATTATCTTCGAGTAGGTTTAAAGGGCACACATCCAAGCAACGCAAAGTAGATTGAGAAGGACAAGGTGAATGAACTCTTCCCTCACTTTTTTGTTGATTGATGAAATCTTTTGGTGGTCCAAAAATCTCTTAGTGAGAAGGCGTGATCCAAAAAGGATCCAGAGAATACTAAGGATAGCTCAGAATTTGTAGAAGCAACTCAAGAATCTCAGAATGGCCTCAACAGACAGAGAAAGGGAAAAATTCAAAGTCCTCAAAACTTAGTGAAAGTGGCATCGTCACAAAGAGTGTGTCTCTAGATTTCCAACGGCATAAACATCTCTTCAAACGGAGTTACGGATCAAAATATATTTGTGGTCAAAGTTTGGTCAACATAGCCTAATCAACAAGGGATGAGTCAGCATCCATACTATTGATGTTAGCATCAGTACGAATGACGTCAGCATCCATATAGTGTACATGGAACACATAGGAGGTGACACATGTCATGTTTACATCAACATGGTGATGTGGCAGCACCAAAGGATGCCATGTCTCACTCATTTTTGGCTTTTTCGGGTTGATCTGTGGACCAATAAAAAAGCACCACGTGGCAGACTATACAGTGACATGGTAGGTTGATATGGCAGCTGAGGTGGCAGACCATACACTAACATGGCAAGTGATTGTACAGGTGGTTGGTGTGGCCTAACGGTTGGTTTCCATGTGGCCTAGTCATGGGTTGCCATGTGGCAGAGGGAAAATTCCCAATGAGGACTCGAGAACCAAATTTCAAAAATAAAAATGGCGGGTCCTCCAAATTTAGTGGAACCCCACCAGATATGGCGACTCAACGGACGTATCTAAACTACCTCCAAATTTGGCAAAACCCCAATACATATATGCATATAAGTTATAACAAACACCCAAAAGGGGAGGCCCGTAGGCTCGACCCTAGGACCTCCCTCATTGTATACGCCTTAACTATAGCTACGCCAACTAATAGGCCAAATGGAACTATAGTTTATATCACCCATGAATTTTATTTAAAAGTTGAAATCCACCAATGCACGGGGGCAGGCGCATGATGGTACGGTTGGGCACAGTTTTTGAGGCATTTTTTGGGAATTAATTGCAGGTTGCAGGGCACAGAAACCGAGACAAAAAACATTTGGGCATGGGAGTCCTAGAGTTGGATTGAGGTGTGGAGATAGACATTTTTGGGCAATTTGACGCCATGAATTCAATGATGTTTTTTGTTTTCTGATCTGAGCAAAGCTTCTGCAACTTAATTCCAAAATGAGGTACACTTATGTATTTTTCCAAATTCTTTTGTTGAGTTAATAAAAAGGCCTACCCATTTGAGAGCAGGACCTGAAGACGTAGTCCACTAGGGACGGACTTTGTTATCATTTTTTTTTGTTCATATTTGATGCTTATGTCTCTTCATTATTGAGCTCTTCCTTCTTTAATGGTGCACTTTAATTTATTCTCATTTAATACAATTCTTTATAAGTCACTTCGATGAAAAGATATTGGATCATCTACTAAATAAGAGGGCCCCAAAGAATAGATCTACTAAATTCTGGTACAAAAAATTCAATGTAGAATTTATGCAAGGAGATATAGATCGATAACTAGCTCTGATACCATGTTAGATTAATCAGATATGCAATAACATATAACAAGAATCTAACCGGTCTAATATCCTATAACAAGCATCAAACAATTCATTAAACCAAAGAAGGGAAACAAGAGAGATAAGATTTTATGTGGTAACACCCCAATGTGGGGAAACATCCATGGAAGTTGGTCTTGTATTCTTCAGGAAAACCCTCAAATATTACAATGCAAGATCATCCCCTCATGTGAATTACCTCACATTACACTTACACACTTGCTATGTATATCAATAGGGCCTCCTTCACCTCAATTATATATGAGAGAGTGAAAGGAAAACAATTCCCATGATGCATGTGGGATAAATCATTTTTACAATATAGTAAGTTATTAAAGAATAACTTCGTCTAAGTTTTAAAAATTCCATAGGCATGTACATAATGWTGATACTGAGAGGGGGGTGAATYAGTATCAARTAMAATTTAAAATCTTTTTCAACTTATACTTAAACCATTCAAYTATATCCAATGAGAAATGAACAATAGTATAAGAKTTACACCAATACACCACAATACACCATGMACAATATATGAGAAATAATCAATAGTTATTGTTCAAAGGAAGTAATGACTTCCAAAGGTAGCTACARCTTCCAAATGTAAAGGGAGGGATAAACCTCCAAKAGGAATATACAGTACTCCAATATCAAGAGAGGATTTAACTCTCCATCMTTTCCCCTTCCTTCCACCCAAAAACAAGTTATAGAGAGAATGGTAGACTTTGTTCAATTCTRGTTTATTCARGAGACCGAACTTGCACAGAATKCCCCATGCTCAATATTTAACATCAGATTMYGAAACTCGCACACARGAAACTAAAGTCCRTACTCTTTATAATGAAATTTGTCCCACTTAATTTGGATTCTCTATGAATAAGTTGTTATTGTTTTACCCGGAACACCTATTTATTGACTAGCTTCAGGACTGGTCAAAAACCCTATCTTCCACAGAGTGTATCTCCATAATTATAGCGAATAAAGAGATGAACTTTTTTCCCTAGGTACCTTGATATGTCTTCTCAATACCATATCAATTTCACCATCTGAATCATTCTATAAAAAAAAAATTATAGCATAAACGGTAAAATGACCTGAAAATAACATACCTTAGAACACATCACCAAAACACATCATCCTCCCTTGAAATCCGGCCTTCTTTACTTCTGATTTCCTCTAAAATTCGACTTGTGTGTCAAATGAATGTATAATGATATTTATTTATACCATTTATGTCACTTCCTTTTAAAAATAGGGATAACCTGACAATTTCTTATTTTGTAATTATTCTCTTTAATTATCTTCAGGGCCTACATGTACTTCCTTCTTCAATTCACTTTGTCATCTTCAAAAATTCATTTCTCCTCAACCATGAGGATCCATGTGACGTGCCACATACCACCGGAAACAACATGATGTATACTATCCATCCATGGGTCTTGCATCTACATGTGCATTTTCCTTCATGTCCAAATACCTTCATCTATCTTGCGGTCCAAAACCCATGACTAGGGTTGACATCAATGACAACAACCAATATTCCAAAAATCTTCCCCTTTGTCATTGATGGAAACACTCATGCTCCCCCTATCATCATGATCCCAATTTCTCTCCCCCTTTGACATCAATGGCAAAGGGTAAGGCTTCTCCCCCTAAGTTTAATGGCAAAAGGTAACTCTCTTCTTTGGAGATGCTCCCCCTGAACATGTGGCACTCAATAATACCCCATCCTTATTTTTGGTCTTTGGGACATTTTCTTCCTTGGAATCCTTTTCTGTGGATTGTATCATTTTTCTATACTTCATGTCTAGGATGTATATGTTGTTCGGTCTTCTTGTTGCAGTTGCAACCAATCTTCCTGAGTTATTTTCACTTATTTTACATTTTTGGGAGTCAAACATAAGAGTGTATCCTTGATCACACATTTTACTAACACTGAGGAGATTATGCTTCATATCTTCAACCAATAAGACTTTTCCTTCTTTTACATTTTCACTTCCAATCTTTACAATTCCTTTTCCAAGTATTTTAGTAGATGAGTCATCTCCAAATGTAACATTTCCACCCTTTTTCTTCAAGATAACAATTTTTCTTTGATCTCCGGTCATAAGAGATGAGCATCCACTGTCTATGAACCATTCATCTTCTTCTTTGCATTCTTTAGCGACCAATGTTATTTGACAGTTTTCATTGTGTATAATTTCTTTCATTTTCCATCTTGTAGTTGGTATACAGACATTTGGCATATGATTATCTTCCTTCATCTCTCTGCAATCTCGTGCTTTATGACC
This sequence comes from Picea engelmannii, assembly GCA_009831015.1. NCBI lineage: Eukaryota > Viridiplantae > Streptophyta > Pinopsida > Pinales > Pinaceae > Picea > Picea engelmannii. Next base: position 28,520 of record ML807065.1, on the reverse strand, counting down.
AAGATTATTGCACTTGTAACATACAAAATTTTGATCCATTAATGGGTCAAATGGATTATAATTTATGTTGATAGGTCTACGAACATTTCCATATCTACTATTTTCACCATTCATGTAGCTTGCATATTTATTCCTTTCATTGATTCTACAATTGATTTCCTTATGTCCAAAATTTCCACAAGTATACCAATGTCCAAGAAAGAAATTTTGATACCTGGGAGTAAGTGATCTTCTTTGTGGTGTGGTCCATCTGGGTTCACGATCTATTCTTCCGTAGTTTCCTTCATAATGATTTCTTTCATACCTGATGGGAGAGGATCTTCTTGATGTCTCATTCCTTCTGGATTCTAGTCTTCTATATTGTTGTTCAACTTGTTCTCGAGTGTTGGTTTCATCATTTTCATCTTCCTTCTCTTGTTTTGTTGTCTTCAAACTGTCATTGTATCCTAGTCATGTCTTGTCATTTGGAGATCTTTGATTGTTAAGGATCTCATCTAATTTTTCAATGCTTTTTTCGAACTTCTTCAACCTTTTTGTTGTCAATAGTAGCTCCCCTTTTGTGTGACCCAATTTTGCTTTCAATTTCTCATAATATTCTAATTGTTCCTTCAAGCTATTAACGGTCTTTTCAAGCTTGTAATTCTCTTCTTCACAACCACTCCATTCACCTTTTAGTATTATGTTTGTGTTTCTAAGCTTGTTATTTTCATTTTCAACATGCTTCAACTTTTCAAGATTCTCATCTTCTTGTTCACTTTCTGCATTGTCTTTGTATCCCCAAAAGGAATCAAGGTTGGTTTCTTCATCTGAATCTTCTTCAAAAATGATTTCTTCTTCTTTAGAATTCTTGTGATCATCATCTTGGGTTTCTTGGGTTAAGAGGACTTCTCCTCCATCATTATCTTCTTCATCACTCTCATCTAAGGAGATGTCATCATCCTTGGAGTAGAAGCTATTTTTATTGTTGATACTTCTCTTTTTATAGTACCATTTTTCAACAATATGTCCTATTCTACCACAGTTAAAGCATTTGAGAGGAGACTTACCTTTGTATCTTCCACTTTCCTTCTGAAACCTTCTTACAAAATTTGTTATTTCTTCATCAAGGTCGATATCCTTGTCTTTTGTCTTCTTTATGGCTTTAAAGGTTGCTTCATTGTTTGGCTGGTCACTTTCTGTACCTGTTCTCATTTCATATGCTATAAGAGACCCATGTAATTCATCCATTGTCATTTTGGTCAAGTCCCTAGTTTCTTCAATGGCAAAGACCTTAGCATCATACTTCAAGAGAAGTGATCTCAACACTTTTTGTACAACCAATGATTCATCGAGCTCTTCACCTAATCCTCTGATAGTATTAACAACTTCATCAACTCTAAGAAGATAGGTTGCAATATCTTCCTTTTCATTCATCTTCAAATTTTCAAATTCCACTCTATGTCGTTGAAGCTTGACCTGCTTAACTTTTGGATCACCTTCGTAGATACTCTTCAGTTTGTCCCTTTCCTTTTTAGTAGTGTTGTAGCCCATCAATTTTCTAGCAATGGTTGGTGTCAATGCTTCTAGAATAACATGTCTGGCTTTTGAATTACAACTCATAAGATTCTTCTCATTTGGATCAGTTGGAGCATTATTTTGGATTACATAGCCATTTACAACTAAGTACCAAATGTCTACTCTCAAATCCGTTAGGTAAGTTTTCACTCTATCACTCCAGTATGAATAATTTCTTCCATCAAATTTTTTAATCCCATTTGATATGTACTCATGGTCATCCATCTCTGCTCAGGATTTTCCTCCCAGTGGTTAAACTGTTCTGAAGGCAACCTCCTTTGATACCAATTGTTGATACTGAGAGGGGGGTGAATCAGTATCAAGTACAATTTAAAACCTTTTTCAACTTATACTCAAACCATTCAACTATATCCAATGAGAAATGAACAATAGTATAAGAGTTAAACCAATACACCACAATACACCATGCACAATATATGAGAAATAATCAACAGTTATTGTTCAAGGGAAGTAATGACTTCTAAAGGTAGCTATAGCTTCCAAATGTAAAGGGAGGGATAAACCTCCAAGAGGAATATACATTACTCCAATATCAAGAGAGGATTTAACTCACCATCCTTTCCCCTTCCTTCCACCCAAAAACAAGTTATAGAGAGAATGGTAGACTTTGTTCAATTCTGGTTTATTCGGGAGACCAAACTTGCACAAAATGCCCCGCACTCAATATTTAACATCAGATTCTGAAACTCTCACACAAGAATCTATAGTATGTACTCTTTCCAATGCAATTTGTCCCATTTCATTTGGATTCTCTATGAATAATTTATGACTATTGTACCTAGAACACATGTTTATTGACTAGCTTCAGGACTGGTCAAAAACCCTATCTTCCACAGAGTGTATCTCCATAATTATAGCGAATAAAGAGATAAAACTTTTACCAAAGGTACCTTGATATGTATTCTCGATACCATAGCAATTTCTCCATCTGAATCATTCTAGAAAAAAACAATTATAGCAAAAATGGTCAGATGACCTGAAAATAACATACCTTAAAACACAACACCAAAACACTTCATCCTCCCTTGAAATGTGTCCTTCTTTACTTCTGATTTCCTCTAAAATTCGACTTGTGTGTCAAATGAATGTATAATGATATTTATTTATACCATTTATGTCACTTCCTTTTAACATTAGGTCCGACCTAACAATTTATTATTTTGTAATTCTTTTCTTTAATTATCTTCAAGGCCTACATGTACTTCCTTCTTCAATTCACTTTGTCATCTTCAAAAATTCATTTATCCTCAACCATGAGGATCCACGTGACATGACACATACCATCGAAAACAACATGATGTATACTATCCATCCATGGGTCTTGTATCTACATGTGCATTTTCCTTCATGTCCAAATACCTTCATCAATCTTGCAGTCCAAAACCCATGACTAGGGTTGACATCAATGACAACAACCAATCTTCCAACAATATCCCTCTTAGTCATTGATGGAAACACTCATGCTCCCCCTATCATCATGATCCCAATTTCTCTCCCCCTTTGACATCAATGGCAAAGGGTAGGGCTTCTCCCCCTAAGTTTAATCACAAAAGGTAAATCTCTTCTTTGGGGATGCCCCCCCTGAACATGTGGCACTCAATAATACTTCATCCTTATTTTTGGTCTTTGGGACATTTTCTTCCATGGAATCCTTTTCTGTGGCTTGTATTTTCTCTCTCTTCTTCATGTCTAGAATGTATATGTTGTTCGGTATTCTTGTTGCAATTGCAACCAATATTCTGTTGGACACACCTACCACACTTAGAGGGGGGGCTGAATGAGTGTGGGGATCTTTTTCCCAAAACTTCCCGCTTACACAAAAACTCATTAGTTAACATTCAACATTTTCTCATTACTCATTGTTGTCATTTATAATCAGTTATATGTGAATACATATCAGCAACATATCATCAACAAATTATCTCCACAAGGAACACAAAGAACACAAGATGTATGAACAATTTTTCTTTTTATTATGGACTTCAATCCGGGGGTTTTTCAGCAACAATTGAATAGAGTACAACTCTACAAGAGCACCAGCTCTATATGCAAGACTCAACTTACATTATCAGCACCAACTGATATGAGGCAACATCCTCAACACATATCAATCTGTCAACATAAACAAGTGCATCAACCATGCACCAACCTGTGCTAAACAACATGTAATCAACCTGTACCATAAACAAGTGCATCAACCATTCACCAACCTGTACTGAACAACCTATAATCAACCTGTACCATAAAAAAGTTCATCCAACCATGTACCAAGTATGTACCAATCATGTGTCAACTACTCATCAACCAACATCATCAACTATGCCCCTCATGTATGTGCCAACTCATCAATTACTTGTCTCAACCATGTACTCAACATGTAACCCAACCAAAATCCCTCATCAATTTCATCATACAAATATGATTTGTAGTTTTGTAATAGATCTAGTTTATATGATCACATTCCTGCAAACCTTCCTTAACTTTAATAACAAGAGACTAGCATTTTCATCAAACTTTTCTTTAGTCTCACATGCCTAGTTTTGGATTAGTCAACAACCCTAACTTGAAGTAATAATAACTTTGTACCTGTAATGTATAAAGATATTAAACTGATACACAATGTTCTTCAGTGTGTTTTGTGAAATTTCTCCAAGTTTCACTACTTGGAACCTCTCAAAAAATGAGTTATAGCAAAAATGGCATACCTTGCTGAATTTTCGCTTATTCTAGAGAGCGACCTTGTAGAGCGTGCCCCACACGGAATATTTGTTTAAATGATGTGAAACTATTAAAAAAAATAATATAGACTATAACTTAACCAACACATTTGTTTTCAATGAATTTGGATCTGTTATGAATAATTTATGACGTTTTTACCTTAAACACTTGTTTTTGACTAGTTTCAGGACTAGCAACAAACCCTATTTTCCACGGAGTGTAACTCCAAAAATACAATGACCCACAAGTTTATTTTTTTACCACAGATACTTGCATATGTTTTCTAAATGGCATAGTAATTTTAGGGTCTGAATCATTATAGAAAAAATTTATAGCAAAAATGGTGAGATGACCTGTAAATAACATACCTTAGAAAGCACCATCGAAAGAATTTATCCTTCATTGCATTTCGGCCTTCTTTTCTTCACCTTCACTTAGAATTCTAGTTTAGATATCCTTGGTTACCTTATAAACCTATAGATATTCAATATTCTCAAGTTTTTATTAAATGAGAGATCCTTTCCTCTTCTTTATACTCTCCAAGTAGCTTCCTTAAAAACATCTTCTAGCTCACTTGGCCAACTTTCCTTATTTTAGCGTTAACCCATTTCTAGTTTCTCCATTAAAATTATTATTGAAATAATTTATTTTGTATTCAATTTGAATTATAATACACTCATCACTTCACTTTATTATTTTTCCTTTAAAAATCTCTTAAACCACTTTGACTACTTTGACCTTTTGGGGCTTCTAGATGACATATGAGGGTCCTCCAACTTCATAAGGCCATAACTCTCAAACCGTGAGAAGTTATGTGATGTTACACATACCACTAGAAATGGCATGAAATTTACTATCCATATAGAATAGTATTATCTGAAAATATATCATAACTCATACTGATACCCATCAAACAAACTTGGGTCCATTACCCAAACCTAGTGTCTCCAACTTCTCATGGCCATAACTCTCTAACCGTGAGGAGTTATGTGGAGTTCTACATACCACTAGAAATGGCATAAAAAGCACTATGCATATAGGATAGTTTCACCAACAATTTCCTTGATATTCATCTCATTATTCCACATACAAGCATGGTTCCTCAAACTATTGTTATAAGATAACTCAATCTGTAAAGTGTCTTCCCATGAGGGATTTCACCATAAGGGGACCACTTTGGAGTTCATCCATTTGTGCACCGTATCAATCATGATAATAAATTAATGAGAGCAAGGTTCCTCCAACTATTCTTCTAGGATAACTCAATTTGCATAGCGTCTTCCCGTGAGGGCTTTCACCATAAGGGGACCACTTTGGAGTTCATCCATGTGTGCACCTTATCAATCATGATAAGACAATACTGAGTCATCTATACATTTTCCAACAATGCATAATATACCAATGAAACCACAACGATCCATCTTCATCATGTATCAATGACAACTCATTGATCCATCTTCATCATATCAATGACAACTCATTGATCCATCTTCATCTATGCATTCTCATCAAGGAAAATACATATTATATTACATCAATCATCAATCAATCAATCAATCAATAACTTGACATCAATCAATCAATCACTTGACATCAATCAATCAAACCATTTGCATCAATGACAACATGATCCAACAATCTCTCCCTTTGGCATTGATGGAAATACCAACATTGATGTCAACACCAATTACCAATTATTGATGTCAACATGTAGATAAGGCATGTTCTACATAAATAGTCAATGTGACTATCTCTCCCCGTCAATAAACATCAATAACATCAATGTTATTAACTCTCCCCCTTTAACATCAATGGCAAAGGGCCATTCTCATCTTGGGTCTGCTCCCCTTGCTTGAACTCTCCTTGGGGTTGCTCTCCCTGTCTGAATGCCTTTGATCTTCCTCTGAATAATCTCTCCCCTTTTGAACAAGGGATATCACTCTGAAGTAATGTTGAAGATACATCAAACATACTCCTCCTGTGACCATTGCTCCCCCTGAAATTATGCTCCTGTGCTCTTTCTTCAAGTATAGGTCTCTTT